>CAUYON010208451.1:0-18443 GCA_963573935.1 Arctocebus calabarensis
CACTCCCAGACTTTAGACTACCTTACAAGGTATAATAAGGAAAATAGCATGGTATTTGTACAAAAATAGAGACCAATAGAAAAGAACAGATATAAACCATCTACCTACAACACACTGATCTTGACAAAGCGGACAAGAGCACATATTGGGTAAAAGAAGCCCTATCCAATAACTGATGCTGGGGAAAGAGGGCAGCAATGTGTAGAATAATGAACAGGACCCCTCCCTCTCACTTACTTAACAAAAATTAATTAACAATAGAAGACTAAAACCTAAGGAAAAAATTATAAAAAATTTAGAGGAAAATGTGAGGAAAATTCTTCCAGAAATTGGCCTAGGCAAAGAATTTGTGACCAACATCCCCAAAGACAATTACAGCAATAACAAAAATAAATAAATGAACCTTGGTCAAATTAAAAAACTTCTGCATGGCAACAGAGATAATCAACAGAGTAAATAGACAACCTATAGAATGGGAGAAAATATTTGAAAATTATACATCCAATAAAGGGCTAGTATCCAGAATCTACAAAGAACTCAAACAAATCAGCAAGAAAAACACAACCCCATAAGAAATGGGCAAAAGACATGAAGAGAAGCTTCTCAAATGAAGATAGACAAATGGCCAGGAAACATAGGAAAAAGTGTTCAACATTACTAATCATCAGGGAAATGAAACAAAACCACAACGAGAGACTACCTTACTCATCAGAATGGCTTTTATTAAGAAGTGCAAAAGCAATGGATGTTGGCACGTATGTAGATAGAAAGGATGGCTTATACTCTGTTGGTGAGACTGCAAAGCAGGACAAACTCTGCAAAGAACTAAAGTAGACCTACTATTGGATCCAGAAATCCCACTACTAGATATCTACCTAAAAGAAAATAAGTCATTTTATCAAAAAGATACCTGAATATGAATGTTTATAGAAGCACAATTTCACAATCTCAAAGATGTGGAATCAATCTAAGCGCTCATAAATTTGTGAGTGGATTAACAAAATGTGACATATAAAAACCTTGGAATACTTACCACTCAGCTGAAGAAAGGAATGAATGTCTTTTGGAGCAATTTGGATGGAACTAGAGACCACTGTCCTAAGTGAAACATCTCAAGAATGGATAAAAAATATCATATGTACTCCATTTTGAACTAATCAATGAGCACAGAGAAAATTAAAAATCATTGGAAATCACCCAAAGGGGGAAAAGGGGAGAAGAAGAGAGGTAAAAACTACCTGAGAGTACAATGAACACTATCCAGTTGACAGGCATACTAACAGCCCTGGCTTAAGCATTATAAAAGCTATTGATGTAAAAAAAAAAAAAAAAACTTGTACTCTTTTAAAATTTTGAAATAAAAAGAAATAAAGAAAAGAAAAAAACTTGCAAACAAACAAAACAAATCTGGCCAAGTTTACCTCTAGGAAGACACATGATAAAAATACTAAAGAGTATTATCATAACAGAACTAACAAATCATAAAGGAAGCTTAGATATGAAAGGATAAATGAAAATCAACAAAATGATAAAATGTAGCTACATGTAAATGAGTATTGCCTGCAAAAAAATATAATGAAGAAACATGATGCTTAAAATGTGTAGATAATAAAAACACAGGATAGACCGGGCATGGTGGCTCACGTCTGTAATCCCAGCGCTGTGGGAGGCCGAGGAAGGTGGATTTCCAGTGCTCACAGTTCGAGACCCAGCATAATGAGTGAGCCAGAGAAAAGACCCCGTCTCAACCACCAGGAAAGAACACACCGCCGGGCGTTGTGGCGAGCGCCTGTAATCTCAGCTACTTGGGAGGCAACCGGCCCACGTTACAAGGAAGGACAATGGAAAAAAAAAAAAAACACAGGATAATATTACATTAAGCTAGGAAGGGATAAAAAAATTCACAAGCTTATTTATATTAAACATTAGTAAGAATAGTTATTTGAATCTTAAAGGAAAACATCAAAAGAACAGAAAAGTAAATATGGTAGTAAAATTAATTCATAATATATACCTAAATGAGAAGATAAAATGGAAGTAAATAAGTAATACAGAAAAGGGAATACAAATAAAAAATAGTAGATTTATACCCAAATATATCAGTAGGTACATTAAATATGAAAACACTAAATACTGTACTTAAAACACAATGGTTTCTACATTGTATAAAAAGTTGTTTGTTATATGCTACTAAATGTTTTCCATTAAATATAAATACAAAGGTTAAAAGTATAAGGATGAAAGAAGATATTCTACGCAAAACACAGACCAAATAAATGTAGAGCAAACTGAGCCCTGATCTTTAGCGTAAGACTTGCTTCCTGCTTGAGACCTGGAGAATCACTAGAGTGACATGTGAGTTGTGCAGTGCAGAAGATCAGAAAACTGGCCTCCAAGAGAGAATGCCTCTGTGAGATGTGGCAACACCAGGCCTAATGCTGACGGTAAAGGTTCTCTAGATTCCAAAGGTCTCTTGATGCTGGAGGCAGAGGCTGTGCTCAAGGTCTGCGATTTGGCAAAAACAAAAGTGGAGATATTTTATCTGACCTTCTCCATGTCCTCCCTAATCAGTACTAACGACCGGCAAGCATTTTGTCTAGTTGTCCCCATTTTATGATAATAAATACAGACCTGAGGTTTACTCGGAAACCTCCTCGCAGAGCTCCTCAGTCCCAACACAGACATTGTGTCAAACCTCTTCATTCCTTGAGCCAAGATGCCTTCTGGGGACTCCAAACCCCTTCAAATAAAGGCATTTTAGCTATAGAAATATGGAATATAATAGACCTAAAGAAAAATTATTAGTAGAAATAAAGACATTTACTAATGATAGACATAATTCACATTTATATGCATCTAACTTTCAAAAAGGCAAAATTGTTAATTAAGACAGAGGAATTAGGGAAATTATAACAGGAGATATTTTAAAAATTAAGATTGTTCTATTTCCAGTATTTGAGAGGAACCAGACAAGAAAAATTAATAAGGATAAAAAAACACTGAACTTATCAGTAACAAAACCTCCTAGATGTCAAGCAAACTATACTGTGTAACAAAATGGCTCATATTATTTTGAAGTATACAAGGAATCAAAAATAACCATATACTAGCCTACAGATGAAGTCTCAACAATGTCATACCAAAGCATGTATTTTCAAATCACAGTATGATAAAACAATAAAATAACAAAAATAGAATGCCCCCCCAAGAATGTCTATAAATCCAGCAATACACCTTTAAGTAATACAATGGTAAAAGAAAAAAGTACAATGGAAGTTAGAAAGTAATTAGAAGCAAAGTGTAGAAAAAAATGTGACATTAACATTTACCAGGAATGTAACATCAACAAAATGGCCAACTAGAAACCCATAGCATTCATCCCCCCCACCACAAAGACGATCAGACAAACAAATACATAGCTACATTGTAAGCGAACGTGTGTCCCAGGAATAAGCGATATCTGGGCAAGCACGGAAATTCAGGATAGCCAATGACAGGCCTCCACTATCTCATTCCCCAAACACAATTAGAGGAGAACCATGAGGCACTTCTCCCCTATGGCAAGGAAGTAAGGAAAAGGATCCCAGCAATCCCCATTAACAGCAGGACACCTACATACCTCACTACTGGGGTCTCCTGAACGCATAGGCACTAATTCCAGCTAAAGGAACTGCCTGGAGTCTACACAGATGTGCTTCCCCAAGAGAAGGAGCTGATACAGAGTCCCAAACCCACAACCCACATGGGTGCTGCACAACACCATCTTAAACTGGAACTGCAAACTGTGTCTCTTCCTCTGGGTGTGAACAGCCATAGTTCCCCTTAATCCCTGAGATTAAGCCATCAGAGAACTACCCCAGCCAAATAGCTCAACCCCCAGTCAGCTTGTGAGCAGCTGGTACACACTTCCCTGTGAAGGTTTTGCATACCCCTACCTCAAACTCCTCCTGTTGGAGCTGAAGCAACACCCAGCCTCCTGTGCAAACTGTACTTTGGTCACCCAGAGCACTCATCCCTTGCAGGTACCTAAGTTAAAGCAGTACCCTGCATCCCAGGGAAATGGTGCCTGAGTTCCTGAGTAGCTGACGTGGCAGATTTATTCCTGGAGAATCAGTGCCTAAGACAAGCTGGCCAGCTGCACATCCCTGGGCTGAGCTGACATAGTGCCCACATCCCAGGGAAAAAAATAGCAGCTGACCTGAGACACTCTGCCTACAGGTCAAACTAAGGTCCTTTATTCCCTGGAGCTACCTTATGCCCCAAGTGGTTCTCACCCTATGGGTCACGACCCCTTTGGGGGTTGAACGACCCTTTCACAGGGGTTGCCTAAGACCATCCTGCATATCAGATATTTACATTACGATTCATAACAGTAGAAAATTAGTTATGAAGTAGCAATGAAAATAATTTTATGATTGGCAGTCACCACAACATGAGGAAATGTATTAAAAGGTCCCGGCATTAGGAAAGTTGAGAACCACTGCCCTATAGTCTGAACTGCTGAGACATCCCTCCCCCGGGGGAGTGGAGTCATCACTAGGCTGTCCTTGCCACCCCAGAGCCCAGACAAGAGCTATGCGCCTCCATTCTGGTGTGCTTGCTGCCACTTTACCTGGCCTCACAGACGCGGTTGGTGCCAAGCCCCATCATCCTAGGGCTTAGAGCCACTACTACTCAGCGCCTCATCCCTAGGGATCCAAGTTGCACGGAGCCCTACCCTGATCCCTGGGCCCAGATCTCCAGAATACCCTCCTTCCCCAGGTAGTGCCAAGTCTTGCCTTCCAGGAGAAAATCACAGCTATACTCCAGCCCACTGGGCTCAAGCTGCTAGGGAGTGCCTCAAAGTCACAGACCCTGACTCTTTGGGAAACCTACATCCAGCCTTTCTACAGAGAGTAAACCTGCATCCTAAGACTCAGGAGCCATAATAGGTTCATGAGATCCTGAGCGTAGGATCTCAGCCTCAAAGCTGCTGCAGCACCTCTGCCTTGAACCCAGCATAACTACAGCGATTTATAGGCTGTTTCTTATCTGACATCAAGGGAGATTCTTCTTTAAATCCCTCTATTATGGGTAATATAAGAATAGCAGGACCATAAAAGCTCAAGACACTGCAAATATCAACAAACTGTTGCTGTGGCTGCTGCTGCTGCTCCAAAATTCTGCAGCCTAGGCCATTGAGGTACACACAGTTATTCTAATGTCGAATACATGTGAAGAAACTACAAGGAGAATATACCACCTCACCTACCCAGGAACAAAGTCATCACACCCTTCCCATCAGGCACACTAAAATCCAACTGTATATAGAAGCTTTCTCCACAATAACCACTTCAGTAAGTTTGGAAGAGGCGATTGTTCCAGTAGATGGACAGACAGCAATGTGGGGTAGAAGAAACCTGAAAAGGTAGGGAAATATGATACTGCTAAACTAACTAACTCTCTAGTACCCGTCTTCAGTGAAAAGGAAATCAGTAAATTGCTGGATAAAGAATGCAAAATAATAATCATGAGGAAATTCAACAAAATACAATAAAATACTGACAGACAATTCAACAAAATCAGAAAACAATTCAAAATATGGATGAGAAATTCAACAGAGACAAAAATAATAAAAATACCCCTCTAAAATCCTGAGCCTGTAGAACTTAGAAAATGAAATTCAAAAAACAGAGCTTCAACAACACACTTGATCAACTGAAAAAAAGAATCTCTGAACTTAAAGATAGGTCATTAGAAATTACCCAGAGAGAGAGAGAGAAAAGAATAAAGTGAAGAAGCCCACACAACATATGGGACAAACCTGAGTGAACACATTCCAGGAGGGGAAGAGAAAGGAAAAGGCATAGAAAACCCATTTGAAAACCCAGTGAAATATCATCTAAAAAGTTTCCAAGTCTGAAGGAATATAGACATCCAAATTTATGAAGCTCAAAGATTTCCCCAAAATATTTAATTAAAAACAGTCCTTCCCAAAAAACATTCTGATCAATTTGCCAAAAGTTAAAGGCAAAGAGAATTCTAAAAGTAGCAAGAGAAAAGTGTCAAGTTGACCTGTAAGGGAATTTCCATAATGGAAATTAAACAACTTGCTCCTAAACAACCAATGGGTCAATGAAGAAATTAAAAAGAAAATAGAAATACAAAATGCCAAAACATATGTGATAGAGCAAAAGCAATATTAAATACAATGTTTATAGCAATAAATGACGACATCAAAAAAGTACAAAGATTCAAGTAAAAAACATAATGACGTGTCTCAAGGAACTAGAACTAGAAAAGCAAGAACCAAATCCAGTATGTGTAGAAGAAAAGAAATAAAGATCAGAGAAAAAACAGATGAAATTCAAACTAAAAAGAAAATACATGAGATCAATAAAATAAAAGGGCTTTTTTGTTGTTTGTAAGAGATGGGATTTCGTTACTACCCAGGCTGGCCTCAAACTCTTGGACTCAAGTGATCTTCCTACCTTAGCCTCCTGAGCAGCTGGCCCTACAGAAATGCATCATCATGGCCTGATTCAAAAAGCTGGTTTCAGTTTTGTTTTTTTTTTTAAGATAAACAAAATTAACAAACAATTAACTAGACTAATCAAGAAAAAGAATAAACTCTGAGAGATAAAATCAGAAACAAAAAAGAGACTAACAACTGATACCATAAAAATGCAAAGACTCAATAGAGACATTACGAATTAAGTATATGCCAACAAACTAGAAAACCTAATGGAAATGGATAAAACCTACCAAGATCAAACCAAGAACAGAAAATCTGAACAGACCAATGATGAATAATGAGGTTGAATCTGTTAAAGGAAAAAAAACTTTCATAAAAGAAAAGCCCAAGACCTGATGGTTTTAGTGCTGAATTCCACTTTTTGAAGAACTAACTTCTATTTTTCTCAAACTCTTCCAGAAAATTTTACAAGTATAATCTTCCAAACTTGTTCTATGGGGCCAGCATTACCCTGATACCAAAACCAGAGAAGGACACAATAAAAACAGAAAACTGTAGGCCAATATTTCTGATGAACATAGAAGCAAAAATCCTGAAATAAAAATACTGCCAAACTCAAATCCAGCAGCACATTAAAAAGATCATTCAATGCAATCAAAGTGAATTTGTCCCAGGGATGCAAGGATGGTTGAACATATGCAAATCAATAAATGAGATACATCATATCAATCAAATGAAGGACAAAAACCATATATTCATCTCGAGAGATGCGTAAAGAGCATTTAATAAAATGTAATGACCCTTCTTGATAAAAACTCCCAACAAATTAGGTAGATGTAGGGGGAACACACTTCTACACAGTAAAAGCCATATATGACACACTCATAGCCAACATCATATTGAATGGGACAATTTGCAACTTTTTCTACTAAGACCTAAAGCAAGACAAGGATACCCGCTGTCACCACTTTTCAACATATAAGGTCTGACAATAAAATTTGTGAACTCATCGTAGAAAAAGTGCTGCACACCTCATTGCTGAATATGGTCACCTTCGAGATACTCCCCTTGGGAAGCTATGCATCAATGCCAGTGCCCAGTCCACCCTTCAAAACAATTTTGGAACACTTTTTCTGAAATGACCATCAGAGCTGCCATCATACAAAGTCTGACAATTAAGTCCATGAACCTGCCATCGCACACTTACGTTGGCAGCACTGTACCAACAACTCGGTAAGGTTTGATATGCTTGGTAGATCAGTGCCTCACAACTGTGTTCACATTAACGTGTGGCAGCATCCTGGGAGTGGCATTCATTATTACTGTTGTATATTTTTGTGTCCCATATAACAACAGTATACATGTTTAAATGAATAAAATAAACAATGGAATAATTAAAATAGAAAGTTAATAAAAAAAAAAAAACTTCGATTGCCAGGAATGGTGGCTCATGCCTGTAAACCTGGCAGCTTGTGAGGACAAAGTGGGAGGATTTCCTGAGGCCAGGAGCTGGAGACTGGCCGCAGGAAAGATCCCATATCAACAAAAAATTTAAAATATCAGCTGGGCATTGTGGCCTATACATGTAGTCCCAACTACTGGAGGTGGGACTGAGGTAAGGAGACTGAGTTCAGGAGTTCAAGGCTGGAAATATGGGAGGCTGAAGTGCAGTAGCCCAAAAATACCTCATTCCAACCTCAAACTCCTGGGCTCATGCCATCCTTCTGTCTCAGCCTTCTGCAGGTTATTCTGCACAGCTCATGTGTACGTGTATTTGTGTGTGTATGTGTGTTTGGTGTGTGCCCACAGAGATGAGATCTCACTATGTTATCCAGGCTACCAAGAAGACTATATATTTAAATGTGAAAGAGAATAAAAAGCCTTTAGAAGAAAATACAGAAGAAAGTCTAGAAGTTGACAAAAATTACAAAAATACTAAGCAAAAAGGAAAAAATTATAAATTGGATTCATTAGAATTAAGAACTACTTTTCAGGGCAGTGCCTGTGGCTCAAAGGAGTAGGGCGCCAGCCCCATATACCAGAGGTGGTGGGTTCAAACCCGACCCCAGCCAAAAACCGCAAAACAAAAAAGAACTACTTTTCACCAAAAGATACCATGAAAACACTGATAAGTAAGGCACAAAAAGGAAAAAGAAATGTCTTGAATGGGTATTCACAAAAGAATAACCAATAAACATGTTCACTAGTCATTAGGAAACAGCAAATTAAAACCAGTACTTTTTACTTATGAGAATGCCAAAAGGAAAACACACACATACACAATCAATAAAGTAGTAGGGAGGATGTGGAACGTGGAACAAGAACTCTCCACAACTGGTACTGGGACTGTAACTAAGACCATATGCAAAGTTCTCTAGCAGCATCTACTAAAACTAAGCATACACACCCACTCTGACTGAGTAATCCACTGATAGGTAAATGACATGGTTTGGATACTTGACCTCTTCAAATCCCATGTTGAAATATGACCCTTGGTGGAAATTTTTCCCCTGGAGGTGGAACTTAGTGGAAAGTGCTGGGGACATGGGGTGGATTTCTCAAGAAAGGCTTGCCCACCTCAGCACAGTCAGGAGTAAGTTCTCTCCATTAGTCTGCTTTAGGAGCTGGTTCTTTAAAAGAGTCTGGCCCCTCTTCCTCACTCTTTCTCCCTTTCTCTTTATGTAACATCCCTGATACTCTTTGCCTACCATCTTGATTGGAAGCTCCCTGAAGCCCTCACCAGAAGCAGACGCTGGCACCATGCTCCTATGCTATAGTCTACAGAACTGTGAGTCAAATACAAATAAACTTATTTTATTAATTATCCACTCTCAGGTATTCCTTGATAGCAACACATTTTATCTGGTTACAACACAAAAAAACTTCAAAACATGCAATACTAATCTTGCTAGTGAAAGGTAGATAATGTTTTGTTAGAAGCTAAATAATGTTCATACTTGGAGTGACAATGGCTGATAGGAAAGGAGGGGCTTCTGCAAAACAGATCATGTTTTGTTTCTTGATCTGGTAAATAATTTACATGAGTCTGTTGATTTTATTATAATTCAACAAGGTATTATTTGGGATTTGTGCATTTACTATATGTATAATATACCTTGAAAATCAGTCTAATTTTAGAAACAGCATGTATATAGGAACTTAAAATTGTAAAAACTGATCCTAATGTCCAGGATGTATCTCAGGACTCAGCTTAGTGCCCAACATGACACTAATGATAAAAGATTGTTTTTTAAACTAATGAATAAAACAAGAAATCAAATACTAAAAGAGTAAACAATTATTTCTCAACTATCATTCATATGAATGTTTATCTGCCTTATCACAAAAAAAACTTCATATTGATGTTCTCCACCATTAAACCTGGTGAGCCTGACCTGCTATTATCCTCTTTTAAATATTAACATACAAATTAGCTGAGAATCTTCTTCAAAGTACATACTTCTCACTCTCTTCTCACGTTACCATTTAGAATCAAATATATTTGCAGAATATGAAAATGTTTTATATTGGGTCAGCAAACAAGGTCTCATATTTGAAGGCTATGAAATAATTATCGGGTAGACACTATAAACTTTTGAGATACTGTCTTGCTCAGTCTTCCAGCCTAGAGTGCAAAGAGATCTTCACAGCTCACTGTAACCTCAAACTCCCAGGCTTGATTGATCCTCCGGCCCCAGCCTCCCAAGTACCTATAGATGTGCACCACCATGACTGGCTAATTTCTCTACTTTTGTAGAGATGGAGTCTTGCTCTTGCTCGGGCTAGTCTCAAACTCTTGGTCTTAAGCAAGCCTCCCATCTCAGCCTTACAAAGTGCCAGAATTACAGGTGTTGAGTCATTGCACCTGGTCATACTGACTCTTTATATGATAATTATTAGTAACATTGTTTAGAGTTCAGATGATCCACGCCAAACATTTTCCATGACTCAGGTCAAGCAAGAAGTTAGATATGTTGCCTTTAGGAAACCATGAAATTATTTTCTTTTTTCTTTCTTCTCAGTTTCCTTGCCCTATTATAAATAGCCTTCAAGAGAAAATTTCAGAAACTAACATATAAATGTCTTTGATGAGCCTGATGTGATTTCAAGACATTTTTTACCCGGTCATGGATCTCATCGCAGTTTGAAGGTGAACACCAATCAGAATGGAACCTGTAGACATTTAAAAAAAAAAAAAAAAGGCAATTTGAGGAAAGAGAAAAAGAAATTTTTACAATTTCCCAAACATCCACCCCTGAAAGTCATTTTTATCCTTATCATCATGTGAAAATGTATGCAAGATTAAAGTAACATATTTTTTTCCTTTGGCTAAGGATGGAGGGGAAACATTGTTATCAGGTATTGATTGAAAGCTATACTATTAAGTTTTCATGATATGTTCAATAGTCTTAATAATAAAGTTAGGCACAGATTAGAGAGAACATACTTATATATCTGACCATTTTGATGATTTCTATATATAATTTAGAGCTTTATCTCTAATTAAAGATATAGATTTTCATATTAACAGAATTGAATACACAATGCCTTACTGCTTTTAAAACTAATTCTTATTCTTTAGTAATTTAATCATACTCTCAAGCTATGTGGAAGAAATTCCTTTTTGTATACAAAAAACTAAAACTACTGGTGGCGCCTGTGACTCAGTGAGTAGGGTGTTGGCCCCATATACCACGGGTGGCGGGTTCAAACCTGGCCCTGGCCAAACTGCAACAACAACAACAACTACAAAATAGCCAGGCGTTGTGGTGGGCACCTATAGTCCCAGCGACTAGGGAGGCTAAAGCAAAAGAATTACCTAAGCCCAGGAGTTGAAGATTGCTGTGAGCTGTGATGCCAGGGCACTCTACCCATGGCGACAGCTTGAGACTCTGTCTCAAATAAATAAATAAATACATAAATAAACTAGTTTTACAAAATGTACATAATATATGAAAATATTATTTGGAATCCAATCCAATCATATTCTTAATATTTCACAATACAGAGGAACATAGAAATAAAATGGTCCCTTTTAAACATAGATGATATCATTTCTCTAGACTCCCTATGAGATAAAGTCACTTAAAAAAGAAAGAAATATTGAAAAATAGGTAAGAAAAACATGATTTTTATTAGAGTCTGAGGGTTGAAAGATGTCAAAGAACAAAGCATTCATTCCTCTTTCTTACACCTTTCCCAATTCAAAACTGACATTAGTATAATTAAGCTACTCCATCTAATTATAATACATCTATTTGAAGTATTATTGATAATTTCTTTATAAAAAATAGGTAATAAATGTTTCTTAAATCTTTGTCTTTTTTCTTCCTTCTTTGTTCTGAAAAGTTATAATTATATATGCTTATTTTATTTAATTTTTTTGAGACTCACTTTGTCACCCTTGGTAGAGTGCTGTGGCATGATAGCTCACAGCAACCTCAAACTCCTGGACTTAAGTGATTCTCTTGCTTCAGCCTCCCAAGTAGCTGGAACCACAGGCGCCTGCCACAATGCTGGGTTATTTTTAGAGATGAGGTCTCGCTCTGGCTCAGGCTGCTCTCCAATCTGTGAGCTCAGGCAATCCACCTGCCTCAGCCTCCCAAGTGCTAGGATTACAGGCGTGAGCCACAGCGCCCAGCAATTGTGTATGTTTAAACTACAGAAGTACAAGCTACTGAGCTACTAAGCAGCATAAATGGGTTATATAACCTACTTTAAAGAACACACTCAATAATGGATAGTCAAATATATTCAAATGTTAATCTCCAGCATGTATAAAACCAAGTCCTACTGCACCTATGCAAAAACATTGGCAGCCTTTATTACTTGCATGTACCTAGCACATTTTATAAATCTGAGATGCAACTATGTGGCTCCAAGTATCCCCTGGATCTGTTTAATGATACGTTAGAGGATCCACTAGTCTGTGCTATGGTATAAGAAATCTAAAGATTTCCCCACCAATCTAAACATTTACTCCACTTACAAAAATCAAAACTTTAAGCATGATTCAAAAGAATATCAGCTCCTTTTAAATTACATTTGCTAGTAGTTCTTAGTCTAATTTTAGAAGTAATTCTAAAACTTAATACAAATTTTACATCACAACATTAATATTTATACATTGAGAATAAAACTGCTTCTGAAACATCACCCTTACAATAAAAAGTGAAGCCATTTTATGATGTGCTAAAGTTATTGAAGGAATTTTTCAAATGGGCTCAAAGCAAATAGCACCTTTACTATAAATAAAATAATTTACTTAAGTAGCAATAAAATTTTTAAAAATCTGTTTACTCACACATATGATTAAGAAGTCAGCACTTTACTACAATCTTAGAGAAAATTTATTTAATTGCAATGAATATTTAGACAGGTAAACTCCTATAGCTATATTTTCATACAGCTGCCAGGCAAAACTTCTAATTTTTCCATCTACATTTACATCAATTTAAATTGTTTATTTCAATGGATTATATAAATACCCTTCAAATATATTTTGAATATAACTTCAATGGAGAAGTTATACACCTAGAAAGGACAAAGCTGGAACAAATTAAGTACAAGAATAAAGTAACACAGAACTAAAATTGATAACTATACTATAATGGTAAACTTATTAAGTCAGTAAATATGAAATGTGATTCTGAATGAAAGTTTAGTTTCTTATATCTCAAACAAGAAGCAGTACAGTTAATCAAAGTATGCTCCTGAACTATCAACACAGTTTTGACATCTTTTTTCTTTCTTTTTTTTGTAGAGACAGAGTCTCACTTTATCACCCTCGGTTGAGTGCCATAGCTTCACACAGCTCACAGCAACCTCCAAAAGTAAAAAGAAAGCGGTACTAACTGTATGTTTAAACATCTGAGCAGATGTAGAAATCAATGGAAGCCCCTGATGCTGATGTACAAGTTATTAGACTTTGGAAGAAAAACTTTTCTTTAAGAGTTTCTCTTGAGGGTACAGGTGAAACTTATTAAACATAGAATATAAATGTCTGTACATAATAAGTAAGAAAATGCCATGAAAATTATGTCTACCAGTTCAATGAAAATATTTCAAACTATATATAAAACCAGCACATTGTACCCCATGATTGCATTTATGTACACAACCTTGATTTAATTTAAAAAAAAAAGTTTCTCTTGAACTTTTAGAGTGTGTGTGTACCTATACCAAAGACTCAGTGATCCCCTCAGATACAATTCTAATGGATCAAAAGCAACATTAATACAAATTCCCTATCTCAGCATTGGGGTCTCCAATAAGCTTCCATATGTCCATTTTGAATGCTTACAAAGCTAACAAGGAAAATTACGAACCTATGTGTTCATACATAATAGGGTTTTTTTGTTTGTTTGTTTGTATTTATTTTTTTTTTGTTAGAGACAAGAGTCTCACTTTGTCACCGTTGGTAGACTGCTGTGACATCACAGCTCACAGCAACCTCCAACTCTTGGGCTTAGGCGATTCTCTTGCCTCAGCCTCCCAAGTAGCTGGAACTACAGGGGCCCACCACAACACCCGGCTATTTTCTTGTTGCAGTTTGGCCAGGGCTGGGTTTGAACCTGCCACCCTTGGTATATGTTGCCAGTGCTCTACTCACTGAGCCACAGGCGCTGCCCCATAATAGGGCAGCAATTGGATGTTTTAATAAAGCATCCAAACTAACTCCCATGTTTCAATTATCAATTTTGAACTAATTTTTGTCATACTCTCTACAGCTAATTAAATCTTTGTTAATTATGCCTGATGGCCTAAAATGGTACAGCAATTCAGTGTGCTTCCTTTAGCTTTTTGATACCATCTTTAAATACAGACTAATATCCAGGTTGTTGACAGTATTATTTCTAGAAGGTTTTCACATTTCTATAATTTTTTTTAATCAGGATTGACTTTTTTCCTAATTATAACAAAAATCACAGTTTTTTATGTTATTATTTATGACAGAGGCAAGGAATTTCCAATTTAGGGTTTTAAAAATGTGAAAAGGAATTGTTTCTTTCACATCCAAATAATAATAAGCACCCAACTCTGGTTGCCAAGACATTTTGAGAGGGAAAGCTAGAATCTTTACATGATTAAGATACTCTTGGAGAGTTGAAGGGAGGGTATTTGAGGAAACTAAACCCCATTTACCAATACATAAATCACCATTATTGCAATGTAGAAAATATAACCTATACTATTTTTGTACTTAAGGCATGCCTATAACACTAAATCCCTATGAATCTACTAAAATAAAGTATTATATATGGTACTTTTCATTTTTAAGAACTACAGTATTTAATTAGGGCTAGTGTGACCCATATCTACTTAATAAACTCATTTCTAGACAACGAAGCTAGTGAGGAATATCTAACACTATACAATATATAACATCCTAAACAAAAAACAATTTAAAGAAACTTAAAATTAAATTATACTTTCACAAAAAATCGGTTCACATACATAATTGCTGTCTTCCTTTTTCTAATGCAGATTATTCAAAAGATTAGTACAAAAATAGTGATTACTTACCTTTCCCTGAGAGAAGCTCTATTTAACACAGGGCTTGGAGAATGCTTTGGCATTGTTGAGGGTGCTGAATGGACTAGTAAGTTCCTTGCTGAATGTGGGGACTTGCCGCAGGCTCTTGGGCTCAAATATTCATCACATCTTTCCAAAGAGTCATCAAAGTCTCTCCCATGGGGTGTCCTGATAACCTATTTTTAAAAATTACATACACACGTACATACATGTGTATATAATATAATACACATAGTAGCATAATATATAGTAACCCAGTACATGTAGTAGCATCATACACATATAACTTTTATAAAAGTAATAAAACAAATATAAGCCACAGTTATATGTGAAGGCAAATTTCAGAATTCAGTAATAATTATTATTGCTATAAGATTAAATATTAAATATATATGATGATTCATTATCCATACATAAAGTAACAAAACTTTATCAATTTGAAATCCTCTTGAGCAAGGGTGGCGTTGGCACAGGGTATGTGTGTTTAAAACAAAGAACATATACATATTAACTAAATGATAGCCTTGTTTAGCCCTGAGGCTAGCAGATCTAGATTCAAATTCTAGCTCTTATACTCATTATTTCATTCGCTCTGAGAATAGACACATGAATAAAATCAGGATAGATAAATTTTTTTCCTGCCCTTGTGTAACTTATATTCTCATAAAATTTATATTTTAGTAAGGAGATATTATCTTAAAATATACATATACACTAAAATAAATATATAAAATATAGAGTACATCAAAAGAACTTAATAGTAGAAGAAATACAATCAGAAAATGGATAAGAAGTACTCTTGAGTAAGGTGGGAAAGGTATTCAGAGAAGTAGCTGTATTTTAAGTGGGATGGTCAGTGGAGACCTCATGGAGAAGAGGACTCCTTAGTTAAGACAAGAAGACCTTAGTAAAGACTACAGGACCTAAATAATGGAGATATTTGTGGGAGTATTCCAGAAAGAGAGGAAAATAAGTGTAAAGATCCTTGGGGGTTAGGTAATAGGCATGACTGATATTAGCGAGTCCAATGGGGCTGGACTACTCGAGTAATAGGAAATGAGGTTACAAAGGGAGATTTTAAGAATTTAGTCTTCTATTCTGAGCAGAGATAAATATGTCCTGACTTATTTTTCAGTAGGATTCCTGGCACTGTGTTGAAAATGGTCTGTAGAGGAGCCAAGGGCAGGGAAATCAGCTAGGAAACTATTACAACAAAATCTAGAAAAGGATGCTGGCTTGGATTGGAATGATATCAACAGAGGTGAGACTTGATAACGTTCAGAAAGCATTTTGAAGACAAGGCTAATAGGATTTGCTAATACACTGGATGTCAAAGATGTCAGCAAGGTTTTCTGACCTAGTCAACAAGTATTGAGTTTGCATGAATTAGTTATACCCTTGTAACTGGAATAGGAGAAGAGTAAATACAGTTTTGACATATTAAGCTTCACATATCAATCTGTTAATCACCTAACATATTTAAGTGGAGTTCCGGGAGAAAGTCCAGGATAAAGATATAAAATGGTAATTACTAGAGTCTAAATGGTATTTAAAGATATGGCACTGACTGGCTAGGCACAGTGGCTCAGGCCTGTAAACCTCTGGGAGGCCAAGGTGGTAGGATTGCTTGAGCTCAGGAGTTTGAGAACACCCTCAGCAATAGCGAGATTTCCATCTGTAAAAAAATAGCTGGGCGTTGTGGCAGGAGCCTATAGTCCCAGGTACTTGGGAGGCTGAGACAAGAGAATCACTTAAGCCCAAGAGTTTGAGGATGCTGTGAGCTGTGACACCATAGCACTCAACCTCAGGGCGACTGAGTGAGACTCTATCTCAAAAAAAAAATAATAAATTAAATAAATAAAAAGATATGGCACTGACTAATATCACAAAGAAAGTAAGCATAAACAAAAATAGAAAACATCTGAAAAAGAAGCCTTGGGAATATTCCAGTATTCAGAGGCTGGACAATGAGAAGTAAACATTAGACTGAGAGGTGGCGACAGAAGGAGGCAAAGAGGCAGTCTGTAAACGATATATTTCAAGGAATACGGAGTTGACTAACTATATCAAATATTACAGTTAAATCAAGTTTAAAAAACACTGAGAATGGTTCTGTGGTTGTTAGCAAGAGTGAGGTCATCAGTAACATCAGCAGCTCTGATAAAATGGTAAGACTGAAAATCTGTAGGTGAGTTCCAGAGAGAATAAGAGGAGAAGAATTGGATTCGTTTAATAAATATTTGAATTCTAGTCACTGTTCTAAGTGTTGAACAAAATGAACCATAGTGAACAAAATAAAGTCCTCACCAAAAGAGTTTATGTTCCAGCAGGCTATTTGCTAAATATTTAATCTTTAAGAAAGTCATCTAATTCTTCTCAGACTCCTATGCCTTATGAGGAAACCGTACAGATTTTCATAATTTATTTAAAGTACCTTGCTTATTATCTAGGTGTATAAATTAGTCACATAATAAATGTAAGTCATTATTAAAACATCAGTTCAACATAGCTTTTGTTTCAATGCTGCTACATTTTTCACTGCTTTTCAGAATAACTAATAAAACAACAAATGGTAAGCCAGCAGTCAGCTGAGAAAATCAAGTTTCCATTCCAGAATCAAGCAGCACAGAGTTCAAACAACTCAGTAATAGTCCCCAGTAACTGACCAAAAAGTCATATGGGATCTACATCGAATAAATGAAAAAATGAAAATCGCTCCATTGTTAGCTATTCACAGACACAAAACAAAAAAAATAGTAAATGTCAAAAACAAGATCAAGCATTAGGCTATGCCACAGAAGCAAATTAAGTTTGAAAATCGGTAGCTTAATACTTCATTTTCCCTCCACTATATGGTAATGCACTTTAGCAAAAGAAATTACACAAAATCACCCACGTGCCTCTACTGATAGAATATGCTGAACACCTTATAACTCTACTATCTAGAACATGAGGCCTCAATGTCACTTTAAAAAAGTGAGTTTATATCAACTCTTATATGCTTTACCCTGGAAGGGAACCACATAATTTCCACTCAGAGTCCATTGGCTAGAACAAGGCCCCATCTATTTGCAAAAGGGCTTTGAAATATGGGAGGGCACATGAACAGGTAACAAGTAACACCTGTCTCTGCTGCATCCATTATCACCCCTTGTACTCAGCATTGTATTGAAGATCCTAGTAAGCTGAGACAAAGACATAATTTGAAAAGGAAAAACAATTCATTACTGCAAGATGGTAAGTTTACCTCTATAAAAACATTTAAGAACATCTATGTCAAGACTGTTTAATAAAAATCAATTCCAAACTTATATAGTATATCAGGAAAACAACACAATATGTAATTTTACAAAAAAAGATGATGTTACAATAGAAACAAATTAAAGATTTCCAGGAATAAATTGAACAATGTAAATACATTAATGAAAAAACATAATAATTAGTGAGACATGAG
>CAUYON010208454.1:0-33758 GCA_963573935.1 Arctocebus calabarensis
ACAATGTGCTGATTTCATATACAATCTGAAATATTTTCATCAAACTGGTTAACATAGCATTCATGGCATTTTCTTAGTTATCATGTTAAGACTTTTATATTCTGCAGTTAGTAAGTTCCACCTGTACCCTTCTAAGATGCACCATAGGTGTGATCCCACCAATTACTTTCCCTCCACCCATCCTCCCTCCTCCCCTCCCCTCCCCTGTCCCTTTCCCCATATTCTTGTTCTATAATTGGATTATAGCCTTCATACAAAGGCTATAGATTAGTTTCATAGTTAGGACTGAGTACATTGGATACTTTTTTCTTTCATTGTTGAGATACTTTGCTAAGAAGAATATGTTCCAGCTCCATGCTCACCTAACTTTTAAGTAAATTAAACACTTTTACTTTGCATTAAGTAAAATTGCAATGGTAGGTTGACATTTTATTGACAATCTCTGACTCACCAAGTCACCACAAGCCCATGTATCATCTGATGGTGTCAATTCAACTGTCTGTGCTTGGTGAATAACACACCGGAAGCCACACACCATCATAAAACTGAAGCCAAATGTGCACAAAAAGTAAGAGTGTCCATAACATTTATTTTACATGACATCGTGAAACAACAGTCACTGTCTACAAAGTTCATGCTCGAGAACCACACAGTTGAGTTCTACCAGAAAGTCACTGAAGATCTCACAATGTTTTAATTTTGTGTTGAGCCCCATTCATAGCTATCCTGGGCCACAGGCCAGGTCGGACACTCTGGACTAGATCATCACATGGATGGTATTTATTTATTTATTTATTTATTTTATTTTTTTATTTTTTTGCAGTTTTTGGCCAGGGCTGGATTTGAACCTGTGACCTCCAGCATGTGGGGCTGACACCCTACTCCTTTGAACCACAGGCGCCACCCCACATGGATGGTATTTAAAGTCAGGGAGCTTGAGGGGAGTACATCAAAGTGTGGTTTCAAGGAATGAACCCTTGAGAGACTCAGAGATATGCTAGTTTGAACTATCCATCCATCTTCCCACTGATTGACACAGAGGCAGATTCTTAACTCTTTGAATTGCCCTATTCTGCGAGTGAATACTCTCTTACAGCAGACATAGAGCTCCTGATTCCTGCAGGCTTTCCTAGGTCACTTGGACATATAAATGGTGATGGGAAAATGAGGACCACGGGTGTGGAGCACCTTCAGTGGGGTTGGCTGAGAAAGGAAGATGGGATGAGGGTAAATGGAGGAGGCTATTGGGCAAAGGAAGGCTATTTTCAGAGTCATAAGACTTGAGGTGGTTATTTGCCAAAGTAAGGATCCATTTGAGAAAGAATGGTTCAATTTATGAGAGATGGTATATTATATTAGTAATGTATGATTTCTAAGGGATGAGAAAGGACCAAATCCATTGCACAAGTAGAAGGACTGACTTTAGGGGGTGAATCACTCTTCTACTGTTAGATTTAAATACATAATAATATTCCACTGGACAGATACACCATCATTTCCCTATTGTTAAAATCTTTCCTTCTATTCTTCCCTTTTCTCTCTTTTTCTCTCGGTCTCTCTTTCACTCCCTTCCTCTCCCACCACCCTTTACTTTTTTCACTATTATAGGTAATTCTTATATGGATATCTCCAGTTATAAGTAGAAAAATAACACTCAGCACTCTACCCAATCCTATTCCCTAAAAATTGATAGAAATTGGGTTTTTACCAGTATCATACCATGGTAGGTTCAACTTCTTTTTGTTTATAATACTGTTATTCAGGACTTTATTATGGTAGTATCCTAATTGATAATTGCTAACTAATTTATAACTAGCTTTTTATACTGCAATATTTATCACAGTATACCATGCAATATCCTATACTAGCTTAAATTGTCTACCTCCTCTACCAAGAACTGAGTCCTTATCACCTTCATTGTAATACTGTTCTTAGATAACTACTAAGTTTTATGGCAAATTAGGATTAGTGAAATAGGGAAATACAACATAAAATGGTTAACTTCAAGAAACATCAGATTGAGACATTAAAGTGTTACAAAAGTTAAATGACACCAAATGAATGATATTAATGTCCTGAAAAATTTTGATGATTATCAATGTAAAGTGAAAGGTTTCCTTAAGCCTTATTTGTTCATTCTTGATTTCTTAAAATGATTTTTAATTCCTTCAAATATTTTAGAACTAGATCTTGTCTTCAGTGCTGGGCACACAAGAATGGAGGGTCCCTGCTCTCAAAGACTGGACAATTAAGCTAAGAAGATAACAGTAAAACATTACACTGTGATAAGTGCAATAGGAGAGACAGGGATAAAATTAATTAGAATGTGTCTATTAGGACCTGTTATAACTTAGGTGAAAATACAGTGATCTAAACAAATGGTTCATTCTCTCTCATTCAGCAAGCTCAGCGTCAGGAGCCTAGCTGCTAGCGACACTGCTCCACACTGTTGATGAGCCAAGCTCCTTGCGTCCAGTTGCTCTGCCGGCCTCATCTGTTACATCTGATTTTGTGGCCTGAGATGGCTATTCAGCTTCCTCTTTAATGATTACAGTCCAAAGAGGAGAAGGGAGATGGGGAAGAGGAAGAGTAGAGCCATCCTTTCAATAGCTTGAAAGTGGTACCTAGCACTTATGACTACATACCTTCGGGAAGAACTCTGTGTGACACACAGTCTCCAGCAGAGTGGTTAGGTACCCAGACCATGATGGTGCCCTAATAGAGAAGTGAGCCTCCACCATCCAGCCCAAAAGAAAGCGTCCAAGAATGATTTGCAAGAAAGTGAAGTTTGAGCTGAGAACTTATTTTAAGAATAGAGCCTTGGATTTAAATAGTATTTTATTAATGATAAATGATTTTCCCTGATTATTCAGTACGATGCTCATTAAAAATGCTGCTAAAAACCGGGTCCAATGTGACTATACCTGTTATTATAAATAAGAAATAGTGAAGGGTTAAAAAGACTTGCTCAAGGTCACATGTCCAGTAAATGATCCCACACCTGTGTGTTACATCTCTCATCCAGTTCTTCAGGGAACACAGCAAAATTTGACTAATATTGAAAAAAAAATTGCTACGTCACAGAATTTTTCCTTATTTTAAAGGCATTTTTATTGGGGTCTCTCTTCAGCAGCGTAGCACCCCAAAGTAACAGTGTGTGAGAGTAAGAGGAATGGTGTGAGGAGAAAGGTAGAATCGTCCATTTCCATGAGTTTAAGTCACGCTGAAAAAACACCCAGACTCCTCCAAATGCTCATCCTTGGGAGAAGAAAGGGACCAGGGTCCCTGAGAGGCAGTGACGAGTGGCGGCCTCCTGCCCCAGCTTACTATTTCTGCTCAGTGAGAGGCACTTCATTTGCAAAGGTGCCTCTTGCCACCAAGTGCTGCCCTCCGGAGAGGCTGCAGCGGAGGGGACAGCCTGAGAGCTTTGCTTTCACTCCTTCCACACACCGAGCCTCAGCGGCGCTGCTGGGTGTAATAGCACAGTGGCTGTGACCGTCTTTTCTGAACTCTTCATCTCCGTAGTATCTCGGGTCCTCAAAATCTTGCAGACAAGAGAGTGGCTCCGCAGCCGCCGCGTCCTCCTACACAGCAAGCCGGACTGCGCATGCGCGGCTCCTCCCTGCTCCTGCGCGCCTCCCTTCACGGTTCACCTCAGGGGCTTCCTGTCACCCGCGCTTAGCGTGATTTGTGGGTACTGTTGTTCCAAAACAAGAGAAGAATTTCCACTCCGTTTCACAATAGTTACCCAGTTTGGTAATTTTTGCAACTACAGTAAAGAATGAAGACCTACCACCAGTCTCTGGACAGGCGCGCCTG
This sequence comes from Arctocebus calabarensis, assembly GCA_963573935.1. Lineage (NCBI taxonomy): Eukaryota > Metazoa > Chordata > Mammalia > Primates > Lorisidae > Arctocebus > Arctocebus calabarensis. Next base: position 3,820 of record CAUYON010208454.1, read on the forward strand.
GCTGCCCAGAAGCGTCCACAGAGTTAGGGTTGGTCCTGGAACCCAGATTCTCCGCGTGCCTTTCTTCATCCCCCTACTCGAGGTTTCTACATTTGCAGGTCTTTGCGAAGTGATATACATCAGAGAACATTTATTCAAAATGAATACATGGATCCGTGAAAATGGATTCCAAACACGCTGAAATGTGGTCAGGGCCATTATTAATCTGTGATTGAGAAATGATGAAGGAGACGACAGGAAACAGAGTGAGAGTGTGAAATTGAACAACGGCCAGAACATCTGTTTCCTTCGACGCCTTGTGGAGTTAAGAGAGAGCATACTTCTGGAGTGGACTTTTCTTAAACTCAGAATAATTTTTGCACTGTGGTAATAATATCTGCCTCAACCTCTCCTCCTTTCCCTTGCTTTTCTGGTTTTGTTGTTATTGAGAGAAGGCTATAATATGCTTCACAGGAAAAAGGGGTGAGCTGCCAACACACGAGCACCTCCCATCTCCACTACACAGAACTTGGAGGGAAACCCCATGGACATTTCCTAACTGTTGCTCTATCCAAGGGATGTGGGGGAGGGAAGACAATTCCAGCTTGGGATAGGCATGGGTTTCCTGTCAGAAGAGCTTGGAATCAAGTGAAGGCTTTCCATCTGCTGCACAGCGCTCCTTATTTCCCAGTGGGTCTGTTTTTCCACCCCTTGACTTTGGTGTCACACTCCAGGGACTGCTGTGGTCATTATCACCATCATCATCATCTCAGGACATGCTAGACTTCACAGATCCCTTGATCTTTATACTTTGTCCCCAAGGGAGGATACGATTTTCCTCCTTTTCCGTCACTGGCCAGCTCCCCTCCCCGTGTAATAAATAAGGTCAGGAGGCTGGTCAGCAGCTGCTCTGCCTCTATTTGTCACAAGTTGTTGCACTCTTTCTTCTGCCCCATTTGATTTGAGACCTTCATTCACCCCTCACTTCCTCTCGTATTCTAGTTCACTGCATCAAATTCTCTTGGCTAATATTGAGAGTCCTCCCAAATCCTAGAGCTTTTCTTTTTTTTAAATTTTTCCTAACTCAAATCTTAGGGAAAAAGTAAGTGCGTTTAAAACTAAAATTTGCTAAAGAAAGTGATAACAATCATTTTTCTGAAAAAATGAAAAAATTTTAGGACCACATTTCTTTTCATCATTTATCATCCATTTTCAAGTGATTTCTAAAATAAATCATGAGGCCTAAATTTTTAAGGCAATTAACCAATTAATTATTTCTTCTATCTGGAAACAGAAATATTTAATTTGATGACTAGATTTCCCCACATAGATTAGCTGAACCATCACTTACAATGGGGAATTATAAAATTACTAATTCACAATTCATATTATTATTCAGATATAGCCTGAGAGAGTTCTCCTTACTTAACGGAAGAGTGATAGTCTTTAGACTTTTATCCATTGATATAAATGTATCTAATAATTCTTAATGGAAAAACTTTTCTCTTTATTTAAGGTATGAATAGAGTACTAATCAGCTAAGGTTATTTTAATTTTCTTGAACACCCTCATAGCTTATTCTCTATATTTACTTTAAGTTCAACTTAACTATAGTCAACCAAAAACATACCCCAGAATCTCTGTTTGCAGGGAAGCTGATATTCTTAAAGAGGCAGACACTTGACTTTCTCTGCGGCCTGTTTCTCTTGCTCTCTCAGAGGCAATCTTCTGGCGGCTGCTTTTTCATGTCATCTAGGACTCAGCTTAGACATGACATGCTCAGAAAGTCCTTTCCCTGAACCTGTCTAAAAAAGTTCCAGGTTTCCCTGCCTGCAAATGCTCCTTGGAATCACTCTGATTCATTTTCTTTATGATCCCCATTTTCTTTCTGAAATTATCTTGCCTATTCAGTTACTTATTTATGGACTGTTTCCCCAACCACATCATAAACAGCGCTTAATGATTTCTCTTTTGTCAACACTTTGTCCTTAGTGCCTGCTACAGAACCTGACATCCAGGAGGTGCTCAGTGCTCAGTAAAGAAGTATTAAAAGAATATGTGGAGCGAGCATATTCTAAGTTGCTGTTGCTGTCAATCAAGGTTACAGAGAGAAGATAACAGAGTTGGTATAAAAGTGGAAGGGGTGGGGCATCTCCTCAGCAAATGCCACTGGGAAATTCTTTACAAGCCATGCTATTTAACCAAAAGAGTAAGAATTCCAGCTCCCCTGTCCATAATCACTGCTTTTTCTTTTTAAAGAGGGAAAACTTCAAAAAGTGTTATGCTTGAAAAGACAGAGAGAAAAATGATTTCAAAAATAAAGCTAATGGTTGCTTTCTCAGTGATCTTGCTTTCTTCTTGGGACAGCAGATGAGCAGGGGAGTAGCAACTGGAAAAAGAACAAGCTCAGAGCAGCACTTGCTCCACATTCGGGGGTAGCAGGGAAAGCCTGGGGTCCAGTCTGAAGGAGACCAAGAAATCAGAGAAAGCGGCAAAATAATAGAGTAACTTGTTTTTAGTTATTCCATCCATAAGGGTTTGGTATTAAGTCTGATACTGAAGGCAGGAGTAAGCTGCCCAGGAGATCACATGCAGAATGAAACAAAGGACCAAATTCATTACAACGAAATAGAAAGGTTAAATGTTCCTGGGCTCTAAACTAAAGAGAGGAAGTAAAGGTGAGCAGCAAGGGTTACTTTCAAATCAGTTTTATTCCTTCCCCACCCATCTCCCTTACCCTGGTAGCTGGTCAGACAAGGTAGAATCTGTCTTCTCAGGGAGAATAACTCTATTCTGCTTAAGAAAAACAGGAGTAGGTTAAAAAAAAAAAAACTACTCTTTAATAAAGAATTGGCTCCATAAAACTTGACTATAAAAGTCTAAACATTAATTATATGGTAAACAGATCTGCAATGGACTTGGGCCTCATGCTCCTGGAATGCTCATTCTGAAGGACAATGAGAACAAGGACCCAAGAAACTCAAAAATTAGTACTCTTAGCCCAGAAATTGCAAAACTCATAAACAAAACATCACTTTAGGAATACTGTCTTTTGGTGAGGGAAAAAGGTAAGGGGCAGGGAAGGCTTCTCTACTCATCTTTTCTGCTTTTCTCTTTACTGGTATACTAGATTATAGTCTGGATTCATTTAGGTAAAGCAAATGGAAATTTAGAATACTGTGGTTGAAATCTTGGGGCTGTTCAAGGAATCATGGTATTTCATTCCCAGGTCTATGAGATAATCAGTGAGACTTGAATTTTGTCTGTAGAACCATACTGCCCCAGAAGGTACAGACATCAAAAATCTTCTCACTTTAAAAGAAACAATTCTTAAAGAAGTAAAACTTTAGAGACAATAAAAAGATCAGTGCTTGGCAGGGGATGGGGGACAGAAGGAAATAAATGGGTCCTAGGGTTCTGTATGACACCTTCATGGTGGATACATGACATTACACATGTGTCCAAACACACAGAGGGCACACCAAGAGTGAAGCCTAATGCAAACTTGGAGTTTGGTGATTATGATGTGTCAGTGCAAGTTCATCGATTGTAACAAATGTGTTATTAACTTGGTGGGTGATGTTGATAAGTGGGAGCTTGTGCACGTGTGGAGGCAGAGAGGAATGAGAAATTTCTATATCTTCTTAATTTTGCCATCAATCCCAAACTACTCCAATAAAATTAAGTCTCTTTATGAAAGTACTATAGGTTATGTAGAATTTTTCTCTTGGAGAAGCAAGGTGAAGGGTGTACAAGACCTCTCGGTATTATTTCAGCAATATTTTGTGAATCCATAGATAATTCAAAATAAAAGTTTAAAAACAGCTGGGTGCAGTGGCTCACAACTGTATTCCTAGCATTCCAGGAAACTGAGGCAGATGGATTGCTTCAGTACAGGAGTCTCAGACCAGCTCTGAGCAAGAGCAAGACCCTGTATCTACCAAAAATAGAAAAAATGGCTGGGCATCAGGGTGGGGGCCTATAGTCCCCGTTGAGACAAGAGGATCATTTGAGCCCGGGAGTTTGAGGTTGCTGTGATGAGCTAAGACATCACTGCATTCTACTCAGGGCAACAGAGTAAGACTCTGTCTCAAAACGAAACAACAACAAAAGTTTAAAAACCCTAATTATCTGTCTTCTAATTCAGAGACTTGATATGAATAAATTTCTCTGGATTCTAAACAGATATAATACATTTCTGCAGTTTTAACAATAATTGCATGTACTTGTTTGGATTAAACATGTAGAGAAACGCCTGCCCCGGGTGCCTTTTTAGAGATTTTGGCACTAGCTGGCGGCATTAGAGCGCTAAGCTGTGGTGGAGGAGCATGGCACCCCAAGTACTCTGTTTAGATGATGGATGTATGATAGTGATTTTCAAGGCTTTATCTCCAACATGAAATTGCCACTTAGCTTTCATAAAGATTTTAATGAAAAAATTAAGAACACAATCAAATAGTCTGCAAACAAACCAGCAAACTAGTTGGATGTAGTTAGGTCAACTATGTTAGCCTCACATAAGAAAGACAAAACATACAATTATTTCTAAACTCTCATAAGACACTGATGGAAAAGGAAAATGTAACCAAATTATTCATCTATGAAATTATTTATCTACCTTCTTTAGCTTCTAAATTATTTCCAAATTTTGTTCTTTGACTCAACTTTTTAAAGCAAAAGACCAGATTTTTTAAATATGCAAATAGAAAGCAAACACTTAATTTTAGTATGTCAATTAAAATTGAGAGTGAAACAATGAAGATTATGCAGTTAGGTTTCAACCTAAGCAACATATGAGCAGGTTTTCTTTCTATAAGCCTAGGAAGAGAGGAAAAAATGAAATGTCCAAGAAATTATTTATACTTTACTTGTTTTTGACACATTAGTTTTTCTTCAAAAATTTATGCTACAATTTTTTTTATATAGAGCTCATTTTCTTTTTTAAAAACTCTTGCACATCTTTTTTTCAACAGATTATTTGTCATTTGTGAGGAATGGCCAAAAGCAAACAAGTAAAAAATGAATAATTAAGAAAATGCCTAGCTGTAGATAAGACCCTCATAAAAAGTGATAAAATACCATATATGTAAATAGTTTAGTGGATAAATGTTATCCATAAAAACATATGGGAATTTATCCATAGGATAAAATAGAGTGGTAAAAGACTAAATATTCCCACAAGGTAAATAATACATGTGAAATAGGGGATAATGCAAACAAATGCTAAATATGCATAAAACATAACCAACTAAATACATATTTACTTAAGAGGTCCCATAGAAATGTATACTAGATAATTCACTAATATTCATGTAATATTAGTATGGAACATATTAAAGGGCATTTGGTCACACATATCAAACATGCAAAGACTGAATGACTATTATATATCAGCTAATGTTAGTTTTTCACAGTGATATGTGAGACCCAAGAGAGGTAATTAGCCACTATAGTAGGAGGAGTGACTAGAGCATCACCTTACAAAGGAATTGATATTTGTAGGTGATCTGATAAGTTATGAGAGCATTTGTGCCCAGAGCCAAGTAATTAGAACTCAAGCTACTAGTTAAAAAGTGTTTGAGGGTAGGCCAAAAGAACAATAATACATACATAAGAGCACCTCCCATAAAGGAAAATTGTTCTTCTTTATTTCCAATGCTGTGCATACAAATAAATTTAAAATGCGTTCATGTAGTCACATGACTCATTCATTCATTCATTGAACAGCAGTGAATAGATAGAAACTCCCGCACTTATGAAGACAATAAACAGTAAGACATATAATATATATGGTTTATTAGGTGGAGAATAATAAGGCAGGAAGGAAAGTGAAAAATTAAAATGAGAGATCAAGGAAGAGATCAAGGACATTTAAAAAACAAATAAAAGAAGGAGGAAGCTGTGTAAACATCTGGGGGAGTGATGTTCAAAAGCCTTGAGGTAACTGCCATGCTTCAGGGAGGCAAGCAGGCCAGAGGCACCGCAGAAGAGAAGGGAGGGGAGAGGCAAAGGAAGGCCGTACAGCCTGGTGGTCTGCAGGCCATTTTAAAGACTACACCTTCCTTCTGTGTGTTGGGGACCTGTGCTAATACCGGAATTTCACTCTTCAGTAGGTCCTTGGTCTTGGGGATTTGAAGAATGACCACAGATCTGTGGTAAGACAGCATTTTTATTAGAAGTTAGAAAGGAATACAGAAGAAGTAAAAAGCACCAGAGCTTCTGGAAGGGGAAAAGAACTAACCTAACTGGGGAGTCTCTATGTCATCTCTTTTATCTAGGGGTATTAGGTCTTGAGAATTACATTTAGCCAGGACTTGGCAAATAGAACACGTTTTCAACGTTAATGAGTGTCATTGACAAAGGAATGAATGTAGTCCCTCTAGCTCAGGAAAAAAGGTCAAGGTGTTCCCTTCATGAAATTGCACAAGCCTTGGAAAACTGGGGTCCTATGTCTAGCCTTGAATGGGGGGGGAACCCTGTATCAATCTTCCCTCTCCAAATAGAAACTCTAACTGCTGTTAGAGAAAAAGGACGACGACTCAATCTAACTGTTTCCTGCTGGACCAGGCGATTATAGAAGGGGACAGTTCGGGTTTCTCCAGAGGGAGGACGATCCAGGGGTCTGTAATAGAATCAGGTCTTGGACTGGAATCATCTTTATTGTTTGCGGCCTGATGACATGGTCGCTGCAAGACACAAATCTGGTTAGCATACTAAAATGTAAGGTTACAACAGTGAAGCGAGGGGATTAATTCCATTGTTATTGGTGTCAGGTTGGAAATAACAAAGTCAGTAATTTCAAGAGAAAATTATATTAACACTTACCTTGCTGGTTTCTGAACAAAAACTTTAAATGTTCCTTAGGCTCACAAGTGTAGCTGGACTGTAGTTGATTCTCTTCATGGTCTGCTTCTGTAGAAGGTGGTAGGTTCCAGGATTTTACTAGTGAATGATGTATCCAGGAATCTATTCCTATAACTTCAACAGCTGCAGAAGAAGACAAGATAACAGAAAAGGGACCTTGTCAAGTTGGTGTTAGGGAAGGAGAATTAGAGGGAAGAGTTTGTGTAGCTTTGTGGCATTCCTCTGCATCTGGAGCTCCTAAAAGAATGTCATCTACATACTGAATAAGAGTCACTGTAGGATATGAAAAATGACCCAAGTCCTTGGCTAAGGCTTGTCCAAACAAGTGAGGGCTGTCCAATTCTGTCTCTAATAAGGGAAGGCATAGTATAGGTTCCTGTCCCCTATTCATATAAATGGTTATTCCCACTTTAATTAGTATGTTCCTTTCCCCAAAGGGGAGCAGGACTTTCAGGCATGATTAGGAAGGCATGAGAGAACAGCCAATCACCGTAATTGCAGCTTAAAGGTTGAGAGGAAAAATTTGGTAACCAGCTTTCCAGACACCTCCTGTATAGTTACAGATTTGGAGGATAAAAGACCAGGATTAGAAAGGAGTACAGAAAAGATTGTTCCAGTGTCCAGAAGAAATTCTGTCTCCTGGCCCTCCACTATGAGGCAAACCCAGGGCTTTTGAGGAGTGATGACACAAGCTGGAGTTATGAGGATCTGCCCTGGGCACCCACACTCCAGTTTGGGTGCTGATGGTATCACTGTCCAAGGAGGCCTTCACCTCTGGGGACAGGTTACCTTCCACTGGTCACCCTTGCATTCTGGGCAGGGACCAGGTGGCTTGCCCAGGTGGTGGTGCTGCTGGGGGCAGTCTTCCTTGAAGTGGCCAGTCTGAAGCACTTGTTCTTAGCTCCAGTGGCTTCCCTCTGCCCCTGAATGGTGCCTATTTGTTGGAGTGCCATTACTAGAGCTTTCATTCTTTTTTTAATCCCTTCTCTCTTATTCCTTCTCTTCCTCCTGATCTTGATTATAAAAGACCACAGTGGCCATTTTAAGAAGATTCTCCAGGCTATGCTCAGGGTCTAGAGCCAATTTCTGGAGTTTTCTTCTAATGTCTGGGGCCACCTGAGTGATAAATTTATCTTTTAAAATAATTTGGCCCTCTAAAGGGTGGGGGTCAACTGAGTGTGCTTTCTCATTGCCTCCCTAGGCTGCTCAGGAAAGGCTGTGGGACTCTCATTTTGTTCCTGGTAAATAGTAGACAACTTAGAATAGTTCATAGGTTTTTTTCTTGGATCAATGTAAGCCTTCCAGGACACATGTTAGAAAATGTTTACACCACCACTCACCTTGTTTCTCAGGATCCCATTCAGGATCCTCAAAGGGAATTGCCTGTCTTCCCATGGGGTATCTGTCCCTTTCCCCAAGAGACATACTGCCATGAGTATTAGACACGAACCACAAATCACCCCCACTTTCTAGCTTTATCTAAGAATTCATTTTTCTTATTAAAAGTTAAAGTTTGATATAGTAGTAGCGTTACATCTCTCCAAGAGAGGTCAAGTCTTTATCCTAACCCCTGGATAACATCTGTGTATTTATCAGGGTTATCAGCAAATTTTCCCAAATCAACCTTAATTTGCTTTAAATCTCCCAGAGAAAATGGAGTGTATACTTGCTCACTTCCTCTTTCACCACCCGCAGTCTCATTCAAGGGACACAAAGAAGTTGTGGTTGCCTTCTGGGGGTCCCAGTAGGACCAGAAAAAACTCTTGGAACAGCCTTCCTCCTGGAGTTTTCTGAACACACAGAGGAAGGTGTGGGAGAGGTAGATAGTGGGTTTAAACTAAGTGATGACTGCGTCTCTCTCCGGAATCCCTTACCATTTGAGGAATCACCATAGCCAAGAGAGCTGAATCTATCTGACAGGTCTTACACAGTTGGGGGTTGTCCCTGAGGAAAAAGACATAGGGTACTTCAGACTACGTTTCTTCTTGTTTATAAAAAGTTTCTAACTGAAAAATGGTATCATAATTTAAAGTGCCCTCTGGAGGCCATTGTTCACCAGTGGAGAGTTGATAGCAAGGCCAGGCTTGGGTGCAGAAGAAAATCATACATTCCCTTTTCAGCATCTGGGGATCAAACATGTCCCAGTGCTTCAGAACAGCCTAGTGGGGTGTTCTCTTGGTGAGAGAATATGTTACCCATCTGTGGGAAAGAACAAACGTCCAGCATCTTAATCAATCCCACTCCGTATTCCTGGGTTGTCAAAGCATCCTCTGACCAACCCAAGAAGCCTTCTGGCCAAACAAAAGGAAGTGTCTTTACAATGTTTGGGGAAGAGTACCTAAAGAGAGTGACCCCTCAGCCCCTGCACTTGTCTGGAACTAGCCACCCTTACCAGTGTAGCACTTAGTACCTGCTGGCTCTCCTGTGCTTATTACTTGGTGGCAGCACAACCCGAGAAATCAGGTGTAATATCAGAGAGTCTAGTCCCATGTGATGCAAGTTCTGCCCCTTTCTCTGCCTGCTTCAGAGTATCATTCAAAGCGGGGTTGAGCCCCACCCTGGAGAAAACGGTTGTGTGGTGTTTGCACATTTAACCTTTTATTGTTTCTACAAGCTTCTTCTAAATTCCCAGTAACACATGAAAATAAGCTTTTTATCATGAGCAGGTCTTAAATGCTAGGTTTTCTAACCTCCTTCCCCTCCCCCCAAATGTTAGCAAGATAATTAAATTCAGGGTTGACAGAGACTCTAAAATTTTTGCATTATAACCAGCTACAACTAGGTGAAGTCTTAAAGAAACCCAGAATGACTTTGAATTCTTCCATTTATGCCAATAGACTAGAAAAAAATTAGATAGCTGGGTCATCTTCAATGCCTTTCTCCATTTTCAAGAGACTGAACTGTAGCCAAGAGTTTAGAAAATTTTTTTTGACTGGGGTGTTGCCCCGGGTTTCCTTTCACAGGCTTCTGGTCACCCAGAGAAGCCACATGGGGAATTATTTTGCCCTTTGGAGCCAGCTTCTTGGCCTCTAACTGTTAACATAATTCAGCTTTTTCTCAAATATACTGAGAGCCAATTGAATTTTATTCTGCAATGAAAGGCAGTAAAAATGACCTTATCACACACCTACAACATCCAAAACACACTTACAACATCTGAAAAATACCAGAATGAGCCCAGACAAACTTAACTTGTATATAAAGCAATCCTTTACCAACATTTCAACAAAGCATGCAAACTACAAGGAGAGAGAGAGAGAAGCTGCAGAGGTGTATAGAGATAAATGGGAAAAGTTTGGGACGTGGAAGAGATAAGAGGATAGCAAAAGATCTGGGAGAACACATTTTTCAGAAGGCCCTCCAGTGCTCTAGTGCTAGGGATCCCAGGGCCTGTGGGTGCTATTCTTTGCTCAGCTCCCAACCAAAGAAAAGGAGTAAATACAGAAATTTCAAAAGCTTTCTAACATTCCTTTCAGCTCCTTTCTGGAGCAAAGGGGAATTAGAAAGTTCGTTCCCCAACAGCCTCTTACCTGTGACCTAGAGGTCAGCGGTCACACTATGAACATTTACTGGCCAATGGGCATCAAAATTTTTAGTCTCCATTATTATAGCTATACAAAAAAAGCAGGATAGAGGTAAGTGGTTCCATTGCTTACCAAAGATCTTCAATCCCGGACTATGAGCCCGCAAATGTGATACTGGAATTTCGCTCTTCAGTAGGTCCTTGGTCTCAGGGATTGGAAGAATGAATCCACGGACCATAGATCAGTGGTATGATAGGATTTTTATTAGAAGTTAGAAAGGAATACAGAAGAAATAAAGAGCACCAGAGCTCCTGGAAGGGAGAAAGAACTAAACTAACTGGAGAGTCTCTATGTGGGCTCTTTCATCTAGGGGTATTAGGTCTTGAGAATTACATTTAGCCAGGACTTGGCAAATAGAAGCACGAGTGTTATTGACAAAGCAATGAATGGAGTCCCACCAGCTTAGGGCAAAGGTCAAGGTGTTTCCTTCATGAACTTGCCCAAACCTAGGAAAACTGGGGTCCCCTGTCTAGTCTTGAATGGGGGGAACCTTGTATTAGTGCCATCTTCATGAAAAGTAGCAAGTGGGGAGCAAGATAGCTGGAGGGAAGAGCTGGTGTGGGGGCAGCAAAGAGCACATCCGGTTACTCTGATTTTCTTCTGTTTGGAAGCTTGAGCAGCACAATTGTTCTTATTCATGATCCCTAGATATGAAATATAAAACAAGGATCCAGCTGAGAGTCATGAATTCTGTTCCCAGCCAGGACATTGATACTCATCCCCTCCTTCCCTGCAACCCCAGGAGTTTTGGCTCCTCCTTTATCTTTACACAGTGGAATATTTGGTGAGGATGGACTTAATCTAATTTTATTTTTTAATTAACTTATTTTTAACTAATAATTTAAAATTGTATGCACTTATCATGTACAGATGTTGTTTTGAAATACGTAGATATTGTAGAATGGCTCAATAGAGCTAATTCACACATAAATTACCTTGAACAATTATCATCTTTTTGTCTGTGTGGTGCGAACACTTAAAATCTACATTCTTAGCAACTTTTTTGATACACCAGCATCATAAATGCTGTTTATGATTTCTTTAAGTTTACATAGCACTATAGCATATTAATACCCTGTGAACTATGAAAAACCAGGTACATTTACTTGGTTTAGTAGTATAACTTGGTCACAAAAATGGAGAGGGTATTTTGCAATTGTTAAAATGTACAACTATTCTCATCAAGGCAATACTGACCCTGATGAACATTTAATATCTCTCTCCTCATATGCCCTGCAAATCTGAGATACCCATTGAGAAGCATGCCAGTATCAGTTCACAGAATTCCCTAAATTCTCACACTTGCTTCATTTTCAGATTCATCTGATGAACAGAGAGTAGGAAGTTGGTCACAGACAAGGCGCCCACCTTCCCCGTCTTACTCAGGCCTGAAGCAATCACAGCCACTGCCAGGCTGGCTGTAGCCTTTGCCTCTTCCTCCTAAGTGGCCAGCTGATGATTAATTTTAACAAGATCCAGAGCTGGCAGCGACCCTGGATGATGTATTTCCTCAATAATACACTCACCTTCTGCAGAGGTCAGTTCCCCTATAACAAGGGCTCCTATGGCTAGAGCCAGGGTAGAGTCAAATGCATCAACATGAAAACTCAGATGAATTGACCTTTTTCTTTGATGAGTCAGCAGATCAAATTTCTCTTCCACAACATTCTGGATACCAAGCCAATCAATGTCTCTTGGAAAAAATACTAAATATCACCATAGTTCCTTAAAAGAAAATGTTCAGGAGGATCCACATCTCTTAGACCAATATGCACTATTAGAGAAAAGATACAAGGTTCGATCCAGGAGTACCAAACTTTGTCCTATAGTTCTCTGAGGAGAAATGAAGTGGCTGTCCATAGAGATTTTCTGACAAAGTGGTAAAGAGCATATTGATGTTGGCATGGGTGTCAACCAGATGACACAAAGATCTGGGTAGTGCTGGGCATGACTGCTAATGGTACCAATTGCTGGGCTGTGGTCTGTTGATGCAGCTTAGCTCCCCAGCACTCCTCCCCCAATCAGATTAGCCAGTTTCCGATTAGCAAGACCCATGGAGGGTGGATTCATGTAGAGATCTCTGGGCACAGCAGTAAATCTCAAATCTTCCAAATGTTTTAGATGGTAGCACAAATTGAAGAGCTTTTTCATTGAGCCAGCTTCTCTATGGCAGCTGGACTGTGTTCCATTCCTTTTGTTTTTTTTCTGTTCCTATGAAAATGGGCTCCTCCCATAGCCGCAGAGTGGAGCGAGTTCTTCAGGACAGAATGCACTTGTGTCTGGAGGAGACAGGGGAGGCTGCTCTTCAGGGACATGGTCATTGAGGAGAATCCCCCAGAGGTGGCCTGCTGCTACCGAAAGCCTCCAGTCTCTTGACAATTTTTAAGAATACAGTACATTATTAACTATATGGTTTTAAAACTCTAACTTCCCAGACACAAACATTAATAGACAGCTGGTTAATAAGCCATGCATGTCAGTAGGAGTATCCACACATACTCAGCAGATTTTATTTTTTTAGCAGATTTAATTTTGATGAAATAGAATTTTAAAAGATATTCTATACTTCATTAAAATTGACTTTCTGAGCACTTCCACTCCCTCTGCTGGTTGTGAAGACTGAAAACCCACAATGGTTAGCTTGCCCAGTCAGTAGACTCCGAGAGAACTCTGACACGTGTGGCTTTGACACGGTGTCAGCCAGAGGAGGAAGAGAGTCAAACAAGCAGTGGGCATTACCACACAACCTGACAAAATAAATTTCCTTGTCTTCCCTGCTAGTGACGGAGCTGTGAGATCATGTACGCCACCCCACTCCACCTTGCACAGATGATGAGGATGCTTTCCAAAGATTCATGGCCTTCCTCAGCTCCAGGTCCTTTTGCCACTTTAGGAAGAATCAGTGCCGGAACTCTCATGTGCAGGTTGGAGAAATACTTCAGGGCTCATTACAAATAAGAAAACTTCTTGGAGAAGAGATTGTGTTGTTAATAAAGAGAGAATGTAGCTTTGGTCCCAATACTCCTTCTTGTGAGCTGATTGTGAGTATAAAGTGAGCTGGTGGGAAAGGACTTGTCTCAAGTGCTTAAAAGGTAGGAAATATTCATTTCTTCATATGACAGTAGAGTAGTAAATTCCCAGCTTAAAGCCATGTGGCTTAATTTTGACTACTCTGTTTAGATTTTAAAAATCTGGTCCCATAAAAACAAACATTGAATCCTAAAACTTTCCTTGAGTTTTAATATCTTTCCTGTGTGACACTACGAAAAAGTCATTGCAACCAACAAAGCATTTTTTCCCATGTTGTTGTGTGTTTCTGGTGTTACCTGGTGTCCTGTGCCCTGTCAAATAAAATATGTTTGTAAATAGTTTGGGGGGAAAATGACATGTATACTTTTAACTATATCAGCCTTAGGAAAGGATTTCAGGAAAACCCCATTGGCAACTGCAGCAACAAAAATAAATAAATGGGACCCAATCAAGTTAAAAAGCTTCTGCACAGCCAAGGACACAATCAACAAAGCAAGTAGACAACTTCCAGAATAGGGGAAGATATTTTCATGTTATGAATCAGACAAAGGGCTAGTGACCAGAATATACAAAGAACTCAAGCAAATCAACAAGAAAAGAGCAAACTACTCCTTCAATCAATGGGTATGTGACAGGAACAGAACTTTTCCCAAGAAGACAGACAAATGGCCAACAAGCAAGTGAAAAAAAAGCTCATCATCACTAATCATCAGAGAAATACAAATCAAAACCATTCTGAGGTATCACCTAACCACAATGAGAATAGCCCACATCACAAAATCACAGAGCTGCAGATGTTCGCACAGATGTGAACAGAAGGGTATATGCACTATTGGTAGGATTGCAAACCATTGCAGCCTTTTTGGAAAGAAGTATGGAGAATCCTCAAAGAGCTAAAAGTGGACTTCCCATTTGATCCCACAATCTCATTATTAGGTATCTTCCCAGAAGAAAAAAAAATCATTTTACATTTATGATTAAATATATATAGCAGCTTGATTCACAATTGCAAAGAAATGGAAACAATCCAAGTGCCCATAAATTCACAAATGGATTAATGAACTATGGTATACGTATATCATGGAATACTATTCAGCCATAAAAAGATGGAGACTTTGTATTTTTTGCATTTATCTGGATGGATTTAGAGAACATTCTTCTAAATAACATATCTCAAGAATGGAAAAACAAACATTCCATGAACTCAGTACTAACCTGAAAATAATAGGTCAACAAATACAGACCCACAGGAAATAAAAACATAATTAAATTCAAGAAGTGGGGAGGGAAAGAGGGAACTTAGTAAGTTCTCACCCATCAGGTACAAGGTAGGGGTATATGGCATACTTCCTGGGTGAAGGATTCAACTGCAACTCAGACTTTGGACTTTACCTTATAAATGTAAACAATGTAAACTAATCATAAGTTCCTTTTATTAACCGCCCCCAAAGATTGCTATTAATTTAATAAAGGAAAATAACATATATACTTATTATTTCAGTAGTTCAAACATTTCCTACTTCTCCACATCCAATGATCAACACCCCAAATAAAAACAGATCTGTTTGATATATACCACAGTTCCTAAAAAAAAGCCAACAAACACAAGGCCTATTTCCATCAGGGAGGAGGCATGGTGTTCATGGTTCTGCACAGCTTTGCAGGAAGCAGGGAGCTGGAGAAACTGCTGTCATCATCCTCTGACCCACAGGTGACACAGGATCTGTGTTGGTAGAAGAGAAGATGATGCCTGGCCTTTGTGTCTTGAGAATGTTGCTAGTTGTAGGACTAAGGAAGTCTTATAGTGGTGCCCTCTTTTTTATTTGTTTCGTTTTTTTGAGACAGGATCTTGCCCTGTTGCTTGGGCTAGAGTACAGTGGCATCATCATAGTTCACTGCAACTTCAAACTCATAGTCTCAGGTGATCCTCCTGCCTCAGCCTCCTGAGTAGCTGGGACTACAAATACCCACCACCACACCCAGCTAATTTATTACCTTGCTTATAGGAATGGGGTTAGGCCAGTCTCAAACTCTTGGATTTAAGTAATCCTGCCCCCTTGGCCTCACAAAGTGCTAGAATTATAGGTGTGTGCCACCACATTTGGTCTGTCTTTCTTTGTATAACAGTCCTCTATACTTTTCTTATTGCCCTTCTTGTTTATGAGTTCATTGAGGGCTGAGACAATGTTTGCAAAATAACTAAAGACTTATATATTAGGTTCTGAATAAATGTTTGTTGAATAAAAAAACTGAAAAAGATATTCATTTGAGTCTTTTCCACAGTATACCAGAAGCTACAGATTTCCTTTTCTCAATAGCAATAGCTATATTCATGGACATTGATAATGTGCCAGGGACTCTGCTAACCTATACAAGTATTTCCCCCACTTATTCCATGCACTTTAATGAAGTAGGTCACTTTTATCCCCATTTCACAGATCAGAAAAATATGGCTGAAAGACTTTAGATTACTTGTTAAATTGCCTAGCTAAGAACTGTGCCACAAATCATTTATATTTTCTTTGATTGTTGTTTTATGAATGACTTGGCCATGTGAAGCAGTGGTACCAGAAAAACAGGGTCCCATTTTGCTCTGAAACTCTATTGTAAGTCCCCATTTCAAAACAGAACAGGATAATATTAGCAGTTAGAGAATAAATATTCTTGGGTTTACAGGGATCCGAATATCAGGAATGCCTTTGAAGGGCCTTTTAAAACATCTTTATCCATTTATTAAAAATATCTTGCTGAGAGGTGCTGCACACTCAAAGACAATGGGCCTGGCACCTCAGCTCTAAAGACTAACTCATTAGAGTACTGCACGCCGAGGGCTTCGTGACATGTGTATAAAAAGCACCAGCCTAGAACAGGAGGCACAAACGCTACCTGAGCTGAGTCTAGAAAGCCTTCGTAGGGAAGGAGATGTTCTAGAGGTGTGTCAAAGGACATTTGGAAAGGAAGCAGAAGGAGCAGAGGCACCAGGAGAGAGGGACAGCATGGTGTCCCTAGAATGACAGCCGTTCAATTCATGTTCCTTATGGAACATCATGCATACATGTACATTTTAAGGATGGTGAAAAAATCAGGTGCAGACTTCTAAGTGGTTTAATGGGTAAGCAGACGTTTTATTTTAAAAACCTATGCAACTCAAGAGGAAAGGTCTAGCTGGAGAAAAATAGGAAACGGATTGATTGAGACTAGTTGATAGAATTGGCTAGAAATCGTTGCTGAGGGAGCAGGGTGATTAGTCCTTCATGTGCCTTTGGGCTCAAAAGCACAGAATGAGAGCAGGTAAATGGATCCAGGTACATACATCCCCCCTACACTATCCTAACCCCAAACCCAATCTCATTATGGGAATGATAGGAATGGTAGCCACATGTCTCTGTCTTTGAAAGCAGAACTATTGGAATGTCACTGGGAAATCACAGAATCGCAAATTTTTAACATTTATTTTTGTATTACTCGGAATGTAACCTGCAAAGTTAGAAAGTACATTAACAAAGGCCTGGCTCTGAGTTGCTTGACCAGCAACTGATTCCAATCTTTAGTTAGCAGAATGGAAAAAGCAGTATTCTAAAGTAATTGCTTCATAGATTTACTTATGATTTTGATACATTTCCTTTCTCAGATTTCCTTAAAATTACATATTTATCATTCTTTTGTATTTAAACATTGTGCTAACAGGTGTAATAGATATACACATATATCCTCTGGTAATGTAAAGTCTGGCTACCTTATACTTTACAAAATGTTTTTGCTGAAATAGTACTTCCCCATCTCCAAATATTTGGACATTCTCTCTTGCTCACATCTTTAATTGCCTGCTACCATTAGTTTTTTTAACATGCCTCTTCTCTTCATGTCAAACATACATGCTACCTTAAATGTAAATGTATTTGTGGACTGTTGCAATCTTTAGATGAGCTCACATCCACATGACCTCTTAGTTCAGCATGTGTGAGGGTAATGTACCTTGATTTTACAATGCTCTAGTAAAACTATATCCTGGATATTACCTCACATGATTAATTAGCAAAGCATCCAAACTGCTTTTACAATACTTTACATTAGTGAGTTGGAAAACTATTTCTCAAAACATATTTCTAGGTATTTAGTTTCCGGTATATGATAATTACCAGCATAAATTTTTTGAAATAAAAAATACTGTTTCCTGAATGTTTAACTCTAAGAAACTAATACAAATCATGAAAGTATAGATTGCTACATGAAATTTTTTAGCGAATTCCAGATCTAATTCCCCTTAATTAGTGCAGTTGAAAGAAGCATGTTTAATTGATAGAAGAATACATCACTTCCATGAGTTTCTAGCAAGTCAAAGGGCCTATCCACTTTCTTGACATTGTATTTACTTAAATGAGTTTATCTAAAGGGGAAGAGCAAGGTTGCAGGAAGCTTAGAACAATGTAGTAATTGTCACTAATTAAGTGCCCTCAGCTGTGTCTATAGTGGGCTACTGTTTACTTGCCTTGTACATACTCAGCTGTAGGTAGCCACACTAAAAATTCCTCCACTAACCTTTCATTGCTGTTTTAATTTCTATGTGGTGAAATATTGACAACTATGCCATATTTGAGTTTCACACTTTGTTCTATGAATAAGCAAGTTGGGGATATGATGCTTCTCCCTTATTTTGAATTTTCTATATAGAAAATGGTTCAGGGTGGACAGATACTGGCAGCTGGTCATAGACTGGACTGATTGATTCTGACCAACAGAAATTTAGAATGACTCTTCTTGGTGTAATATACACTGCACTGGTACTCAGCCATCATCATACTTTCAAACACGCTCTTTAAAATCATTGCGTGCAATTCTCAAAGCTGACTAGGAGTTCAGCCAGCACGCCACCTGGCAAGAAAGTTAACTGTGACTCTTGTAGACCTGATCCATTAGTAGAATCTATTTAGCACCATACTTTAACCTTTACAGTTTTTCGCCTTGGAGACATATGAGTTAGTTTTTGCAACCTTAAACAATGTTCTTAAACTTTCTTTGCCCTAGTTGCCATGTCTACAAAAAGATAATGAAAGAGTAGACCAGTGCCTCTCAAACCACAATATACACATGAATCTCCTGAACATCATATTAAATTTAGATCTTGAACCAGAAGGTCTGCAGCACTGCCAGAGAGTTCCAACTGGTTTCCAGGTGCTGATCCCAGACTGCATGTTGATTTCCAAGGGACTAGTTAATCTCTAGTGAGCCCTCAGTTGTGGTATTCTCTCATCAGGCCTTTACTTATGAAATGCACTCTATCCTAGATTATGTGACGACTTCGCAATCCACTGATTTTTTATTATCATTCCATGGGGGTCTTATATTATCAGAGAACAAGATAATGAATAAGGGTCCAAATTCAATCATTGAACTATTATGTAAGTTTTAAAATTCTTAGATGTACAACAATAGCAATTATAGAAATTAGATGCCAAGACTGTGTGTTCATGATTTTATTATGAAACACTAAATAGCAAGAGAGTGGATGACATCTTCATTATCACCACCACTTTAAAACTTTGTAAGGTCATGTGAAGTTTTTATTAGTGCCAGCTATTTCACTTTCTTTAATATGTATAACTACATGTTCTGAGAATAGCATGGGCTTTCAAATATTTATTTGCAAAAGGTTACATGGATTTTATTTTGATAACATTGATTTTCTTCAAGATATCCCAGAATTCTGGAGATCCCTTAAAATTTTCTCCACTTTTGCCTTCTTGCTACATTTCTCCTATCTATAATACCATCCCAATCCAAGACTAAATCAAGTAGTAACTTGCAGTAGACCAAATCAGGAGTCTTTTTTATTTAATTCAATTGTACAGGCAGGTTTTTAAGAACAGCAAAAATAGACTCAGAATATAAAAGGCTCTGTGGTCTCTTATTTCTTGAAATGTTATTTTAGCATCTGCCTTCAATTTCAAAATCAGCTTGACTATTTCATATTCCTATGATTTTATAAATCTTGAAGAATAACAGACCTCTTCATCTCTTGGCTTTATTGCACCAATTGCTAAGCAATGATATGGAAGATTTTAACAAAAATATTCATTTCACGTTTTTCTTTAAGAGATCAAATGCAGTACAAGCAAATATAGAAAAAAAAGGTTGTTTCAAATGTTCAAAGCATAATGTGAAAGGCTGAAGTAAGGGTTTATGTAGTTAATACATTCATGATTGAACTATTTGTATATTAAATATGGTGTTAGGGTATAAATTAACTTAAGCTCTTGAAATTTATAGGCGAATTCAAAAATGTAAATCTGCTCAGAAAAGGCCATTTATCTCATTTGTTTGTATGGTAATTGATGGTTCATAATGGAATAATCTGATGCACAGAGCCCAGCCATATTAGCCTGCCTGTAATGTACTATCTTGAAGTGACTTCACATTCTCATTAGAGCCTTTCTAATTTCTAAAGCAAAATTAATGTAATTAGTGATCAAATCAATACACATTGATCATGAGTTTCATGAAAATATCAGGTCAAAAAGAAAGGGCTTTTTAGGATCATAGAATTAATATAAGAAATTTAAGTTGGGGAAAAAACGAAAACAGCAGCCTTCTGCTGTTTTCCACTGTAGCTCCTATTGATAAGAAAGCGGCAATATTACTTTACCATTGTTTGGCTGAAATTCAACATAATGTGCTACATCCCAACCCCTCCCCCGTAAACATTAATACTATATTCATTGTCCGTATGGATTTTCTCTCCATAAATATCCAAAAGCAAATTTTTTCCTCGTGGTGTAGAATTTCAGATGACTAATTACTCAAATGCATCTCTTTCTTTTCACATGCAAATGTAAGCAGGATTCCAGGGAGGAGCCTACCCCCAACCCCTGGCCCTGGTGAAGGTACCAGGATGGAGAGGGCTGCAGGCTGAGGCTAAATGTGTGCAGGAAGGACTTGGAGCCCAGAACAAAAAATCAAAACACATTTGTAAAATCAAGGGGCTGTTGCTTTTCTACATACTAATCAGCTTATTTCAGTGTGAACTAAACTGATCTAAGAGAAAAAAAAAAAAGAACTCAGTCCCAGGAGCATTCTTCACCCCTAGTCAAATGGATTCTGAGATGTGTTTCAACTGGTGTCCACTCCTGAGGCAGAGGAGTAACTAAGCGACGGACTCTTAACTACTCAGCTTCTTGTTCTAAAAGTCAGAAGTCAGCAGTTCACATAGATCTGGGGAGAAATTTCTAAGTAAACCCAGAAAAAAAAGATTATATCGTTGGGTCAAATCTGCCTTTGGGATCCTGCGAAAGCTAAGCTGGGGACAGAGACAAATCCAAAGCCACACACCTGTGGGTTGCAGTTATGACCAGCTAATTTGCCTCTGCATTTTTAGCACATGGGAGGGTTCAAGCACTTTTCCTAACTCATATTTCATGACTGTATTTCCAGAAGCTTTATGGCATGTGAATAAATTCCCTTATTTTCTGTGATAAATTTCAATTGCTTTCTTTTAAAAGAAGGTAATTAATTTGAAGTTTTTCTTGCAATTTTCACACCATACGAACATGAAGAAAGCTTTTCATGGTTTATAAATTTATAAACCGTGATGATTCCAGAGAATGACAGTGACAGGTGTACATTTTATTTTGTTTAAAGACTGGTCCCATTTACTTGCAAGTGAATTCATGGATTTTGAGTCAGACATTGATTCACTGATAGGAAACGCTTTCGTTCTTCCAGTGAAGTAGCGTGGTAAGATTGAAATAGTATCATCATTAATATCACAATTTTTGAAATTAGAGAGTATTGTTGGAGAAAATAATATATTTGCCAAGCCATTTTTTAAATTCCCCTAAGGGAATCAGTACATATGTTTAAAAGAGTTTCTAGATTACTACTTAGAACAGCATCCACTTGCCACTAGCCCCATGTGATGCTTTGCACTTGATCTTACCGAAAAGGAAGAGAAGCAATCCCATGTGATGCTTTGGTTAAAAAAAAAAAAAAGAAAGAAAAATTCACGGATAAACATGAAGTTGGGAAATGCTTCATAGACTTTGTTATTTTGCAGGAAATTTACAATGCACATTAACAAAATTAAGGCTCTGAAAAGTCCAGCAGTAAGTAAACCTATTTAATATTATTTAGCTCAATATTTTCTGAATTAATTTGGTTACCCAATCCTTTGGTTTTTCTTCCTCTAACACCTATCAATGTCTCTTTGGATTCACTTTGAGATACTCTTATTTTAATTTGATGAGTGGCAGGGAAGCCATAAAGTCCAAATTTGGGGTATAGGCCAAATGAGAATAACCATTTCACATTTGATTTTGGCCGTCAGGAGAGAGTTGGCAAATTCAGTTCATCAGCATACTTCTCTCCCTGACAAAGTCTTACTCCTCAGCCTATAATATTTTGATTAAGTCAAACTGCTAAGATTAATCATAACCAATACTAGTACTACCCAGTCAAGAATCTCCTACCTTCTGAGGAAAACATAAAATAGTTCTTCTAAAAAAAAAAAAAGTAACTATGTTCTATGAGTTTATGATAGTTTGAACTTTGTTATTTAATTTAATTCATTGTTTAATTACTGTTTTTGTATGAATGATTATACTGTGGTTAATATGTTAGCATACCAGTATTCCCAGATAGTTTTTTGTTTGTTGGTAGGTTAGGCTTGGGGGGGGGGCAGAGTTAATACTTTGCATGAAATATCTTATTTTATAACAGTGAAATTGCTTTCTCTGTTGTCTTGTGATTTTTTTTGAGGTGAAGTTTAAGTTTTCGTGTGAGTAGTACTATTATACCTATCTTGAGTGTCTTGCTTGCACTGTATTCCATCATACCTTTGTTTAATTCCTAATAAACTGTTCACTTATTAAAAAAAATAACATATTCTTCATAAAGAGTACAGATAAGTATGGGAAGAAAAATATATCCACAATTCTTTTACTGTAACTATCCCCCTGTTGTGTATTTGTCTGGATTTTTTAATATGAATATACTTTTTATAAAATTGGATGTGGTACATACTTCTCATAACTTACTGCTTTTCACTCAGTGGTACATAATGTGTATGTCTCCATGTCCATAAATCTCTAACATCATTGGTTCTCACCATGCGCATGTGCCGTAGCTTTTAAAAGGCTGAGAAGACGTGCGCTTCAGCGAAGAGCAGTGCGTTGACTGGGTCAGTGTGCTCTTGGGAGGTACGCGGCAGGGGCAGGCTGTGAAGAGGAGGCACTTCCATGCTGATAGGGGTGGGCAGGTCCCTTCTTCCTGGGGGAAAATCTCCTCAGCAGAGGGAAATCAAAGACCAAGCAGAAGCTGAGAATGCTGCCCAGGTCTGCGACCCTCGCTCCTCCCTTCCTTCTCCCCAACTCGTCTTTCCCAAACAGTTTCTCATCCTAGGTTGTCTTCTGGTAACCGTGGGAGCTCTGATTGGGAGGCGAGGTTTGCCCTAGAGATGGTCCCTGTAGGGAAAAAGAAAGTGCTGCCCCCCATTACCTGGGTAGGGTAGTCAGTGCTTCTGCCCATCACGACCTCCTTGGAGACCAGAGAGTCAACCCCTAAAGCTTCTCTAGAGACGCCTTGTGGTTGACAATTTTTCACTTGGGCAGCTAACTCCCTTGGACTGACCTCTAGTTTCTGGCCAAGCTCTAGAAGCCTGAGTTTGTTTCCACGCGCCCTCATCTTCCAGGAAACTTAATAGAATCTAAGGGTGATGCTAATTTTTTTAATTTCATGTTTGAATTTACTCTTGCTTGGTATGCTGTGGCCATGTTGTGTACTAAAGGTTACAAGAATGCTTACAATAATAGGGCACATACAATTAGATTTTCCTTTTTTTTTTTTTGCAGTTTTTGGCCGGGGCTGGGTTTGAACCTGTCACCTCTGGCATATAGGGCCGGCACCTACTCACTGAGCCACAGGAGCCACCCACAATTAGATTTTCTAAGGAAATGGAAACCACAACTCATTGTCTTTTTCAAAGACTTCTTTGAAGCCCGCAGTCTGCATTAAATGCTCACTTATTTACATTTCCCAATTATTTTGCATGTGCCCTTGACTTCTGTCACTCTCTAGTTGTTTGCCTGACTGCCATTGTCCAGGAACTTGAGCACCCAAAGGCTAAGCCACTCTTTCTCATCTTATATATTTATTTTAAAATGTTGTGAAATCAAATGGAGACTCTGGATAAGAGATGTGCAGCCAGGAGACTGGACTCTTTTTCCAGTTTATGAAGTGGTTAAAAGGATGGACTCTCAAGTCTAACTGCCAAGGGTCAAGATTCAGTTTGTTGTGACCTGCGGAAAGTTATTCAAGCTCTCTCTGGCTTTCTTTATCTTAGAATGCAGATATTAGTAGTACCTGCTTCATAGGGTTATACTGAAGCATAATGAGTTATTATTATAATGCATTTAGAATGACATCTGACATGTATTATTATAGAGCTATTAATTTAATTTTAATTTGGTCATGTCAAATTGTTCCCTAAGCCTCTGTTTCTTCACAGGTACAGGCGAGATGTAGAGGAAGTGATTAGCACTGTACCTGGAACACACTACAGGCTTAGTGGACACTTCCTCACTCACACATGAATGCCTGTGAACGTTCCTCATGGGGAGATCACACAAGTACACCAAGGATACATGGTATGGCCACTTCTTGGGCCTCTTGCTATGACCCTTACCTATTGCATACCTATAATGGTCATGCAATTGACTACATTACTTAAGTTAATACTACACCATCCGTTGTTTCATATGAAGAGAGATCAGGGTATATATATTTACATGTGAATACTCATGTTAAAATAGTAGGTAATACTTAATCCTGTGTTTCCTCAACTTTTCCTCTCATAAGCATGACATTTTGTAGAGCAGATGAGAAAAAAAAAAAACATCATACCTGAGCCTTCAGATTGGAGATGGGAAGGAGGTCCACTTTTAATGGCATTGAAATAAGAAGTGAACCCAAACTCATCATTGCTTATTTATGGCTGTAGTTATTTCTCTCTGGTACATCCCAGAGGGTTACTTTCTGTTGTTAATTGGAACTTCTAAGCCATTTTTATTTACAAAGTGTTTTACAGTCATTGGTATTGATGACTTATAATTCCCCCATGAGTTAGGTGTCACGATGAGGCATTGACACAGGCTCTGCTCTCAGGAAGCTGAGACGTGAGGGTGGATAAATCTGCCAGCCCCCTCCCACATGGCAGCCGTGGGGTCCTGGCTCACTTTGTTTTGGCTTGTCAGATTCGCATTACCTTCTCCATGTGTGCTCCTGGCAGCTACGATTGGATTCCCGGATAAAGGGTCTTTTGAGGAAGGACTGAGAGAAGGAGTGACACAGAATCCACTTAGCAATTCTTTTCATCCTCTGCTCTCCATCAAAATGAATTGTCCTTGCCACTGTATGTCTTTGGCACACTTATTTTGTTTTTTAAAGAAGTAAGACAAATAACTGCCCGTTTATTGTTAAATTTGTAGTGCCAGTCATGACAAGCATAAGGATAGTAACACTTTTGCCAGCAGGGTGCTTATCTGTTTTACTACTTCAGAAGGACTTGATTGATGTGGAAGACCAAGGTCTCAGTAAAGATAATTTAGCCATTTCCATACAGTTTATGCTTGTGTTAGTTGGATCCTGCAGGGGAGTCCCCAGGGGTGGCTTCTCTGACCTTCCCTCTAAAAGGTAACACAGAGATTCCTAAAGGAACCATCCTCTAACAAGACTAATGACGGCTCCATGGCTATTATCATTCAGAGACATAGAAGGAGGCTTTAGAAATGCAGCACCACATTCCTCCCTTGATGTTTCCGATGATCTATTAAAGCGTTATGTGGCGGATAAATTAATCATTAAAAACTTACTGTTAAGTCTTTACAAATAATAACCAGGTGTGCCTTGATTATCTTTGATCTCAATATATATCTTTTCTGTCACTAAACAGATAATACCCAGCAATTTGTTTTATTGGCAACAAATCCAAGGAACTCAAGGAAAGTCGGATATTTTCCTCGAGCATTTTTTTCTTTTTTCTTTCTTTCTTTCTTTTTTTTCTTTCACCTTTCAAGTTAGTAAAGCTGAAAAGAAGTTGTTCACTAAGTAATAGCTCATGACAGCCTGGACCACTTTTTCATCTTACTCTGCTGAAGTGTGAGTATGAAGCATCTTTACTGTTTATTATTCCAGCTATCCTCCCATTTGATTTATTTCTCCCATTCATTGCTACTTAGTATTTAAAAGTTCTGACCAGGAGACGTGCTGCACATCTTGTGTGCATTAGGTGTTCCATGATACACTGGAGATAGACTTTTTTTTCTAATGTGGTTTTTGTCTAACTAACCACTTCCAGATCTAACATTGTCTACATTCCAAAAAGGAAACAAAATAAATGACAACATGAAATAATGCAAGTGCAACAATCAGGTAGACACACATAAAACAAATGAAAATGCAGCACAGCACAGGGCAGGATTAGTCCTTGGAATGATTTACTCATTTCCTAATAAGAATACTTAATGTTTTAATATACTCCTAGTGAAACTAAGGTTGCCAGAAATTATTTAGGTAAGTGATAAATTCAGGAGTAGCATCAGGAATGATCCAGATCAGTGGTAACCAGAGAGGAAAACTGTTCTTCAGCAGACAGGAGATTCTGTAAAGAGGTTGAAGGAAGGAAGAAATCTGGGTGAAATGTGCGTTTATGTCACAGATCTGCATCATCTACTCAGTTAATAAGATGCATTTTATTAAAAGTCTCTAGGAATGTAAAAATTTTAATTTGGCATTTCAAAATTTAATTTAAAAATAATTTTACTGGAGATACCTGATTTTCCCATTCATTTTCCTCAGTATTATAAGGACTACTTTATGGCTAATCAAAATACGAGGAATCATTGGGAAGGGAAAATTAAATTGAGATTTTTTTTTCTGCTTTGTCAAATCTTTTATATGTGATAAAAAAACTTTCATCAATTTGAATTCTGAGCTGTAGGTGATTATCATATGTATTTTTCCTTTCCCATAGTTCTTATTAAACATTATTTATTGGAAGCAAAGATAACTGTATTCCATTAAACGTCAATTACATCTAACTTAATCTAGAGCTTGCAATATCTTGAGGATCTGGATATAGCTAAATTTTTTTATTTAAGAGAAAAATAATTCTTGGAGGGAGTTACTGCTCTTGTTAGCCATGATAATAACTAGAATTTATCAAGGATTTATTACATGTGCACTGATTTAAGGCATTTTTTATCACAACATCATAATCCAGTAGATATTTGCCTTCCTTTTTATAGATAAGAAAACAGAAGCAAAATGTGATGAAGTAAATTGTCCTAGAACATATAGCTAGTTAGGAATTGAGCAAAGGTGCTGAAAAAATGTATGTCTTTTACAGGACCTCAAGGATGTACAGGACCCAAATGATGTACAGGACCTCCTTTCTCGGAAAGAAAAAAAATGACAGACTGACAGACCATCTAATGCCACTCTGCCATTTTTTAATGATGGATACTGAGGTTCAGAGAAGTTAAGTGATCTGCCCAGAGTCACACAGCAAATTAGTGGTGAATAGAGGAAGCTCTTTTGAACTCAACCTTACTATCTGAATTGGGCCCCTTTGGCAGCCTGCACTGGACCAGAGTAGTGCCTGGAGGGAATTAACTCTACTCAAGGGAGCTGAAGGGAAGAAGTATTATAAAGGGAAGAAGTTAAATAAAACTAACCCATTCTTCAACTAAAAGCATGCCACATTTGGGAGTAAAAAGCAGGAGCCAAGACCACCCTGGGCACCGTATGGGGCACCTGATATTTTTCTTGCATGTGACTGTCACCTGCTGCCACTTCTTTCTCATCCCTGTTTGCACTATCCAGTGACATGAATGCTTATGCTGTCTACAATCCAGCCTCACTGCAAAGCCATCCATTTTAAAATGTTAGTGCTTTAGTAATCTCTTTCTTGAGATTTTAAAGAGACTGCAAAATGAACATTGGATGCCGATCTCTTAAGCACTGTAGCATTTAGGGGAAAGGAAATAATTTGACATAAGAGAGACGTCCAAGAATTTCTCAATTCAGACCATGTAAATCACCAACTTTTTGACTACTTGTGAATAAACCTGACACTAAAAAAGGTAATACAGATATTTGAAAGAAGATTTGCTTAGAATAATATTACATATTTATTTAAAAATTACATCTATTTTTAGCATATTGCATATTGGCATATTGTAAGGATACATGTCAGATCTATTAAGTAAAGAGTATAAAAATATCTTAACACAATAATTAAGTAAATGAGGTGAGGGATATATTAACCAGTATGATGTAAGCATCCCAAATTGTATATGAAATCAGCAAATTGTGCCCCCTAAATTCATTAATGTATACATGATCTACCTCTTTATGATTTAATAAAAAAAAAATAAAATCTATTGCTGAATCATTCCAAACAGCTGATGGCCAAGACCCAATTTGTCAGATGGTTACTTTCAATATGGGGCTTTGGAGCTGTGCAATTCTCCAGAATGAGATAATTCCAGATGGGGGGTCTTAATAATATGGCAATATTGGGGAGACAGTTATTCATAGGGAGGATCTGCTTCCATTCCACAGGCTTCTAAGCCAGCACTGGGGAACTATACTCACTGTTATAATGTCATTTGCAGGAAAAGATCAAAATAGCTTTAAGTTAAAAGACCACAATGTTGAAATAAATGTTGGCTGCTCTGTGTCTTATGTCACTTAAAATGAAACAAGATCAAATTCAAGGAAGCTTACAGATTTATTTTTCTGTGTTTTTTTGGGGGGGGGGCAGTTTTTGGCCGGGGCTGGGTTTGAACCCGCCAACTCCGGCATATGGGGCCAGAGCCCTACTCCTTCGAGCCACAGGTGCCACCAGCTTTCAGATTTCTAAAAATTAAAAGTACATGGCAGTTCTGTTTCTACGAACAGATTCTGAAAGTGTATATATGGATATTCATTACAACCTTGTTTAAACTAAAAAAAAAATTTTTTTTTGAGACAGGCTTGCTCTGTCACCCAGGCTAGAGTGCCATGGCCTCAGCCTCACTCACACCACCACCAAACTCCTGGGTTCAAGTGATCCACCTGCCTCAGCCTTCTAAGTAGCTGGGATTTTAGGCACATGATACCAAGTCCAGCTAATTTTTCTATTTTTAGGACATACAGGTTCTCACTCTTGTACAGGATAGTCTTGAACGCCTGAGCTTAAGTGATCTTCTCACCTTGGCCTCCCAGAGTGCTAGGATTACAGGCATGAGCCACAATTCCCAGACATTTAAACTAATATTTATAAAAGACTTTATCTAAATGACCAGCAGTAGGAAACCGATTTGATAAATCAATGCACATACGTACATAGAGGCAGCACACTATTATATGAAATTACCTCCAATATACAGTAGAAACCTCGATACTTGACTACTCCCTGCATTGACCACAAGTTGACCTAATTTTTATAGACCCAGAAATGCACCACGTGTACATATTACATGTAGGTGCATGTACAGTAGGCCTAGTTCCTTATGTTGACCACCTCCATATGTTGACCAATTTATTACAGTCCCTTGGGTGGTAAACTTACAGAGGTTATCCTCACTGAATACTGCTTAGGAGAAAACTAAGGGGCAAAATAGTGTGTATATTTTGCTACTATTCAAGTTTAAAAAAAGAGAGAAAAGGTGAGGAAAACACACAAACATACACGAGTATACTATTTATGGAAAGATATGTAAAAAATTGTAACACGAAGTTGTCTCTGGAGAGGGGAACTGGAAAACAGTGGTGAGAGAGAAACATTTTTCATTGTACGTCTTTTGGAACTATTTGATTTTTAAAACCATGATAATACATTACTTATTCAATATTCCTCTTTCCAATAAAATAAAAAATAAAAGTGTATGCTATGTTGTAGGATTTTTATTTGTTTTTGTTTTTGAGACTGAGTCTCACTTGGTCATCTTGGTAGAGTGCTGTAGTTGTCTTAGCAACCTCAGACTCTTGGGTTCAAGATCCTCTTGCCTCGGTCTCCCAAGTAGCTGGGACTACAGGTGCCCACCACAAAGCCAGGCTCACTCGGGCTCAGGCTGGTCTTGAACCCGTGAGCTTAGGCAATCCACCCACCTCAGCCTCCCAAGTGCTGGGATTACATGTATGAGCCACCGTACCAGGCCCTTATGTTGTAGTTCTTGAAAATTCTTCCTTTGATCTCATAAAGAGGCTGGTTCTGGGGATATGGCAGAGAGTTTGGACAGTTAATAACAGTAACCACCCTACAATTATATACTTTTAAAAAAATTCATTTAAAATAAGGGTGAAATCACATGTGTGGTGCATATTCGAAGGGTCACGAGAAAACTTCTAAACAAAGATCAAGAATGTTTTCATATAGTAAACGAGAAAATATCATGAACGGTATGTCAATCAGGTTGATAAAATATCTCAGATTGCATGTGAAGCCCC
>CAUYON010208455.1:0-21463 GCA_963573935.1 Arctocebus calabarensis
TTTTTTTTGAGACAGAGCCTCAAGCTGTCACCCTGGATAGAGTGCTGTGGCATTACAGCTCACAGCAACCTCCAATTCCTGGGCTCAAGCGAGTCTCCTGCCTCTGCCTCCCAAGTAGCTAGGACTACAGGCACCCGCCACAGCGCCTGGCCATTTTTGGTTGCAGCCGTCATTGTTGATTGGCGAGCCTGGGCTGGATTCGAACCTGCCAGCTCAGGCGTACGTGGCTGGCGCCTTAGCCCATTGAGCCACAGGCGCCGAGCCTGCATAATTACTTTTGAATAAAAGATTTGATTTTGTTAAAAATCAATTATTATAAGATGCTATATTAATAGAGTAAAAACCACACCCACATAATCATCTCAGTAGACATAGAAATACACTTGCGTCCTATTGATTTGTTTTTTTTGAAGGATTATTTTCAGCCTTACCAAAGGCATCTGTGGAAAAACCTGCAACTAGCATAAGAAAGAAACTCTTGTGGTGATGGTTACATAGTGTACATTTACTTAAAATCGTTGAATACCATAATGGTTGAATTTTTTTTTTTTTTTAATGGCTCTAATAATTTTTATTTATTTTTTATTTTTTTGTAAGACAGAATTTATTCATAGAAAAGAAAGAAAAGAATACAGAAAACATTAAGGCATCTGTTAGAGGGAGAAAATTCTAGTGGGGAGAGAGAAGGTCTCTCTGTTTCTCTCCCAGTCTTTCTCCATCTCCTCCTTTAGGCCTTTAGTCTCAGGGTATATATAGGTGTATGGGTTCCTTGGCCAGGAAACAAATGAATACAGTCCCTTCCACCAGGGCTTCCTTCCTTTTTTTAAAAATGCATTTTATTTTGTATATTTATAGTATGTAACATGATCTCATGGGAGACACAGAGATAGTAAAATGGTTACTCTAGTGAAGCAAATTAACATACCCATCATCTCACTTAGTTACTTATTATTTTTGTGTGTGGGAGAAACAGCTAAAATCTATTCCTTTCCTCCCAAATCCCAAATCAAATGCAATATTATTAACCAAGTTCCCTTGTTGTGCATTATATTTTTAGATATAAAATATCTGGTTCATCCTATGTATCTGCTACTTTGTCTCCTTTGACCTACATTTTCCTTTATCTGTCCCCCTAACTATTCACAGCTGCTATTGTATTCTTTATCTCTGTATATTCAACTTTGAAAAAAGGAATCTATGCAACTAGTGAGATAATGCATTATTTTTCTTTTGGTATCTGGCTTATTTTACTTAGCATAATATCCCCTAGATTCATTCACGTTGTGATAAACATCAGGATCCTTCCTTCCTTTTAAAGGCTGCATAATATTCTACTGTGTATTTCCTTATGTATTCTTCCATGGATAGACATTTATGTTGTTTTCATATCTTGGCAATTGTGAACATGGGAATACAGATATCTTTATTTCCTCTGGGTGTATAATCAAAAGAGGAATTGCTGGGTCAAATAGCAGTTCTATTTTTAATTTCTTTAGCAATTGCTATACTATTTTCCATAATGGCTGCACCAATCTACATTCCCACCAATGTTGTGCAAGAGTTCCCTTTTTTTTCACACCCATGCCATCGATTGTTATCTCTTGTCTTTTTGATAATATTGACTTTCCCACTGTGACTTTGTATATATTATTTGATGTGCCTGTGCCACATGTTTCCTCATCTGAAAAATGGGCAGGATAATAGTACATACCTCCTACAGTATTATGAAAAATATTTGAGTTAATGTACATAAAGGAAGGCCTTAGTGCCTGGTACTGAATATGTATTATTTAGCAAATAAATATGGAATGTTTGCATATGCCAGAATCTATACCAAGGCCTGAGTTCACAGATAAGGGAAAACACCTATTCCTGAGGAATATGTATACTGGTGATCCCTTAAACAATTCTGAAATTGTGATAAGGTTCAAATTTTTAAAAAACTATATAGAGCTATTGTTAATTACATTCCTGGTGAATATATTATTTTTGGTAATTGATAAAAAGCTTAGTGATTAAATAGCATTAATTTAGGGTATTTGTTATCAGCAATTGATTTGTCACAATTAGAATTAATGTACATTTAACAATAACCTGTCTGGATGGAGAAAGAAATAAATGATAGCAACACTTAAAAAGAAAAGCCATTCTCTCTTGTTTCCCTTACATATGAAAACCTTCATGCTTCTCATCCCAGATGCCCTGAAAAGTTCTGTCCATCCCAAACTTTCATAGCCTGGGTTCTTTCCCCAGCTTCATGTTTCTACTCAGTTTTTCATGGCAAGTTCAACTCTTTCTGACTTTTCTAACACAAAAGTTTGGGGAGCAAAAGATATCTATTATATGGGTCCTTCCAGAAATATTTTTAGGTAGCTGAATAAGGAGAAAACCTGGAAACACTCATATGTTGAATTTTTCTTGTCAAAAATTGATATTAGGTAACATGAACTATTGTGACATTGCCTAGAGTTCATTTTAATGGAATGAGTTGAGTAACATAATAACTCGTAAAATTTTAACTACATCTTTGAGTATGTAAGCAGAATGCCTACATCTCTTTCTGTAGTCTGGGAGGGATAAGTAGGTTTGAGGTTACGTGAAACCTCTATTTTCTAAATTCTTCTGACTCTCTGGTAAGATTCCAACAGCTTCACATCATGGCCAGTATTTGTATTTAATGTCATTCTCTTAAACTCTGATGTGTAGTGATACAATCTTGCTGACAAGGCCTTTACTATGACAACTGTGAATGTTTGAATTTAGAAAGAAAATAGATTGATTAAATGATTAAGTGTGCATATATGTTAATTTCACTCTGATTATTAAGGTGATCCATGATGTCTATTAAAAAAATCCATATACTAGCGATGTGGAAGCAAGTAGTGCCACTCTGGAAGGTAATCAGTATTGCCCTTTTCATATTGGTGATCATATTTGAGAAATGTAAGTGTCCATATTGCATAAAATGCTAGAAATAATCATGCTTTCTATTGTTCCTCAATTTATAAAATTTTATCATTTTTGGTGAAGCCAAAGCATTAAGAAACTCTGTGACATATGTTCATGTGTTCTGTGGACAACAGTCCTAACAGTAATATTCTTCTATATACACTATTATTCTACGATGCATTATGCTTCTCAGTGTAAAAATCTTACTCTACTTAGCCTAATTCCACTCCATTTCCCTATATTGGTACCTTCTCTACTTCAGACACTCTATTAGTTGCTATCAATACAGAATGAACAAAAAATTGTCCCTGTCCTCAAGTATTTCAAATCTCACTGAGACTGATCATGTATACAGTGGACTATGATTCAATGTGACTAGTCTGATAGTATATGAGAATAGTTGCATGAATAAAAATGTGGTAACCTTGTAAATGGAGGTAGGTAGATTAAGGATTGAGAAAGATATCTGGGAAAATTCATAAATCCAGTATTCATTAACAGTGACTGCCATCTTAATTGTCTTATTATGCCCTTACTTATTAGTATTAGGTTTCTGTTTTGTTTTTTTTTTTTTTGCAGAACCTGGAAATTCTTTAATTGTATTTGGCAGCCAGGGCATTTATTATAAGAAAATGTTATTGTTTTGTTTAGGCAGTGTCTCAATTAAAGAAGCACACCCTTCTTCATAAAGCCCTGGAAGACACTCAACAGAAACTTAATAAACATGTTTCCATTACATAGCACTCAGATCTCAAGAGTATTGATTATGATAACCATTGCAGCAATTCTGTCAGAAAATTGAATAATCTTCCAAATGCTTGTTCACCCCTAATTACTTAGTGGTGTGCTTTATATGAAAGTATCAATTTATGAACCATAACAATAGACTTTATTATGTTTTCTAAATTCCAGTGCCATGCCAAGGGTAACATTACAATGTACAAAGTATTTGATATTTTGGAAATCAATTTAAATACAAACCATGGGATACAAATCCCATTTAACTTAAAGAGAACCAATTCTATCTAAATTGTATTTGTAAGACATTAATTTGTTTGAGGAAGTATTTTAAAAGTTATTCCTGATATATGAAGAAGGTAAAAAAAATTTAAATATATTGGAAAAAGTGTATAAGAAAACATAAAAAGTAGTGACTAAACATTGATTAAAATATATTAATACATAAACATAAGTAATGTAAAGCTCTACTATTGCTATGGAATCTAAAACCCTCAAATAATGACCTAACACATTGAGATTGGCAAAATTAATGTGCAATTCATAAACCTATAAAATGCTGTGGTTAAAAAAGAAAAAAAAAATTGTAACTCTTCTGTTGTAGCGAACAGAAATAAATTTACCAGACTGATTTTTAATTTCTTTTGACTGTTATCTCTTTACATTAAAATCTATGGTTATATTTTGAAAATTTATACCTTTTTATGGTTAGCACAAAGCAGCTAACCTTATTTCAATATTTGTATTGCAAACCTTGTGCAGATTAGTGTCATAATTTTAGAACAGGTATATACAAATAAAACACTGGATTGAGTGAATTTTGACAATAATCTGAGCAATTCGGGCCACAGAATAAATGTACACTGCCTGTACATGACAGTGAACCAAGCCCTTGAAATGATGTAAGTGGGTTGTTTTGAGGAATATGATGTCAGGACTTGAGGAAAAATTAATAATTTTCAACTTTGTTTCAAAGGAAGTGTTAAGGGGATGCACTTGGCTGATAGTCACTGAGTCTGGTTTCCATGACACTTTTGTTTTCCATGCCTCATCTATATCTTACCTCTTTGAACAAATCATGCTGAAGAGGGGGATGTTTGTAGAGCAAACTACACAAAGTAATGTGTAACATGCTGTAGAAATGCAGATGTTATAAAAATAAGACACATGGGGAAATCTATCAGAGAATAAGATATTTAGACAGTATGCCTTAACTTTTTAATAAGAAGAATGAAATTGGTTGAAGCAATGAAGTATGTTTTCAATATGGGTCATGATAATTGAGTTAGGTGTAAGAATTGAAGTGATCAAGTTTTCATGACACTGGCTCTGTCAATTTGTGATCTCAAAAGGAATTAGATGAAATCAAACATCATTAAAAGTGGAAAATAAGGGCGATGCCTGTTGCTCAGTGAGTAGGGCATTAGCCCCATATACCAAGGGTGGTGGGTTCAAACCTGGCCCCAGCCAAACTGTAACAGAAAATAGCCGGGCATTGTAGTGGGTGTCTGTAGTCTCAGCCACTCGGGAGGCTGAGGCAAAAGAATCACCTAAGCCCAGGAATTGGAGGTTACTGAGAGCTGTGTGACACCACAGCACTCTACTGAGGGTGATAAAGTTGAGACTCTGTCTCTACAAAAATAAAAATATAAATACAAAAATGGAAAATAAAAGAAATAGATGTCATGATATAGAAATATATGGCATTTGTTTAATTGTATCTTCAGAATCTGGTTGACAAGTTAAATACAGATGGTCACGATCATAGCAATGCTGCTGTTTTTATAATGGGAGGAGGTAAGAGAAGGATAAGTTTTAGTTATCTTGGAAAGAAATACATTATGCTGAACAAAAAGCTCAAATGTGTTATCAAAGTTCAGTGTTTTCTGATCATTTTAGATTTTTATTTCTTATTATTTGAACTATCTTTCTTGTGAATGTCAGTGCACTTGTACACACAATAGTATTTCTATGTATTTTGCTTTTAGGGAGTTAGTTAAGTTGGAAATGGATCAGGAATACCATGGCCAAAGACATAATGTAAATGTAAAATATTGTTGCATTATTGCTGTAATCCCCATGGATACAATATCTGTCATTACCATGTGTCATCATTTTCATTTTGAGAAACTTGTCTCTTTTCACATATCCCTAAATGCAGAGAAATAGCTTTCCCTAGTCTTATGGATATTATTACTATAAAACAAATCCCCTTAAATTTTAACATTTAAAACAACTTTTTTTGTTTACTAACATAGTCTGTAGAAAAGGAATGTGGACAAGTCACAATGGAACAGCTGTCTCTGCTCTGTGATGTCTGGCATTTGCTGACAAAGACTCAAAGGCCAAGTGGGGCTCAATTGCTGAGGACTGAAGTTTTGTTACTTCCATGTTTAGCTCAGAAGCTGGAAGGATTTAAAGACTAGGGCTTCCTATATAAGCATCTGTCCATGTGGCATCCTTGCAGAATGGTGGCCCTAAAGTAGTTGGTATACTTGCTGGCTAACTCAGGGCTCCAAAAGTAAGTGTTCAGGCAAATAATGTTGATACAGGGTTGTTCCTTTTGACCCAGTTTTGGAAATCACACAGTCATGTTAGGGTGGACAGCTCAGAGGTGCCATGTGCCAGACCAGGAAAGAATTTCTCTAGGCCAAGATTAGAATATAAAAGTATAAATTTATTTTATCTTTTAGAAGGGGAAGGGGGATAATGGAAGGGAAAAGAGTGGGGAAAGAGACAGAGAAGAAAGAGTGGGGGATGGCTTAGCATTCCAAAGAAAGGAAGAAAGCCCATAGCTGAACTCAAGCAATTGCTAAATTTAAGGAGAAAAAATAAAAAAGTAATTATAGCCAAATTCACAAAGTATTGTGGATTACAAGGTTGTATCTATTTTCCTCTGGCAAGGGTGAAAGCATATGTTTTACAGGTATTTCTGATCCTGAGGCCTGATGTTCACACCCCCATTATTTGTCTGGAAGCTATAGGAACAAATTATAAAAGACAGTTATAGTCAGGATGTCTAGTGATTTTGAAGAAAATTTACATTTCCTTTTTTTCTGCTGGACTCCTCAGTGTTTTGAGAAAAGGCAACTGGAGCAGGGGTTATTAATAAGTCTGCTAGGCAGAGAAAGAAAGCAGGTGGAGAGAGAAATTGATTTTTGCCCTTACTGAAAAACTCTGAGTTAGTAATTCTCTATCATTTTACCATAAAGACTGACCATCTTTACATTCACTTTTGCTGAATTTTGTCGGTTATAAACAAGTCACAATTCTGCTGAGTTTCAAGGGTAAAGGGACATAGACTCCATCTTTGAGAAGAAGTGTCAAAGAATTAATAACCACTTTTAAGAACTACTTCAACCAACTAAAAACCCATAATTAAGCATTATATTAATAAAAGGTATCCATACAATAAAAATATTTGTACCCTCTTGAAAGGTTTGGGACCCAAAATGAAAAGTTATTCTGAGACATGAACAAAAGGAAGTGAAGTCCTTTTTCTGTGTGGGCAATGTGGCCTTTATTCATTCAGGTGCCAGTGGGCTGAGTTTGAAAAATTCAGCATATGAGTTAAGGTGGTGTGGTACTCTAAGGGTTTGGGAAGTGGGAATTGGCATATTCCTTTCTTCCTGGGCAGGACTTGTGTGCTCATTTCTGTGCCCCTGTCCTTGGTTCTATTTAGGTGGGTCTCTACATTTGGCCCTATCATCGCAGTCTTTTTAGCCTATTATAAGGAGGAGGAGTGAGGGGTGTGGTATCACTTTCACTGCTTCCTGCATGTGAGGGTGGATATGGGCTGCCTATAAGGGACAAAAAAGGGAAGGAGAAGGGAGTGGTGTTTTCAGGAACACTCTTGGATCTTCAGTCTAAACTGGTTGATATCTGCTTAGGGCAAGGATGTGAGTGGTTGTCTTTTGGGTGACTACCTAGTCAATAAATTGGGAGATGAGGCAGAGGACTACTGGTCCAAAACCGAGAATGAGAAAGAACATAATTTTTCAGTGGCCCTGAAAGATGAAGTAACCAAGAAATCAAATAAGAACCAGGGATTAGCTGATTCAAGATTTGTTTGTTTGACTTGTTCTTGGGGTTCCTTTACTTTGCCCATGATTATTCCTTGACTTGTTAACAAGGAAACAACATTCTTCTCCTAAAAACATGCATGTGCCTCCTTTTTCTTCTGTAAGTAAATCTAAGGCTTGGATACTTTGGAGGATTACTGCAGCTAAAAAATTAATCTGGCATTGTAAGGTGACTAAAGAATCTGCTGCTCTTTCCATATCTTTGTTAAGTCCTAGGGAGAGTTGATGGTAGAAGTTGATTGATGTACTAATGCCTGCAGTGCTCATGCCAAGTCCAGCCACTGTGCCTATTCCAAGAAGTACAGGCAGGAAGACACCTCTTTTTTGTCTGGAAGTAGAGGGATGCATCATTGCCTGAGTTAGGGAGGAGTCATTTACAAAAAGAGAATGGGGGGGTGAGGAAAACTCAAGTGCAAAGACCAGAGTAGATAGTATGCAAGCACTGATAGATGGATCAACTACAGAGGAAAAATATTCTGGAGCAGCAGAGGAGAAGTCAGATAAGGGAACAGTTGAGTTGAGGGAATAGAGATCAGGTTTTATAAAGCCTATGGACTCTCCTTTACCAGTGAGATTGAAGAAGGTTGAATTAGGAGAAGTTAGGAGTAGAAAGTCTGTAGTTATGGGACTGAACAGAGTAGTGTTATTTTCTGCAAGAATGGACGAGTTATATGTGTTGGGTATGGGTATGGGATTGAAAAGATGTTGACAGGAAGTACATCCAGTATCCTGAGGGGGACAGGAGACAGGAAGAGTTCATGGCAGCTGAGAAGGAGGTGTTTAAAAGCCAGGGAATAAGGGAGTTTTGTTGTAGGTCTTGCAGGACAATAAGGTCTAATCTTTTATAAGGTGGAGGAGTTATACTGGAAGAGAGGAGTTTTTTTTATGAATTGTCATGTTTCTTGCTATGTGCTATGTCCTGGACTCCTCCTTCATCTGATAATCCTAAATGCATGAGATATGTCCAGTGGACAATAGTCCTGACTCCACCTCTAGGGCATCCAGTGTCCATTATTTTGCCATCCAATACCTCTTTCTTCCATAACAACATTCAGTGACTTTGGTAAGATCGTAACAATGTGCAAAGTAAGTGCATGTAAGTGTGTCTAGTAAAATAGGTGGTCTGAGGCAAGAATCAGGCATAGTTGATGTGGGAATGGGGCTTGGTAAGATATTCATGGATATATAAGGTTTGGGTAGCAAGATGACTTGTGCATTCAGTTGGGGTTGACAAGCAGGGGAGAAGGTCCAGGACTGAAGGATGGGTAGCTAGAAAGAAAACAAGTAGGAAGAGGAAAAGTTGGATTTCCCCAGGGGGAAAGTCTTGTAGCCACAGATCTTTAAAGGTTTCAAAGAGGTCATCCAAACTTTGAATGTGTGAGAGTACCCAGGAATCTTGAGAAAAGTTATGGAGAAAAGGAAAACATCAGGGAGGAAGGTTACACATTTATGAGGAAGTGGGCTCTTTGAGGATCCTGGTGAATTTTTAGGTGGAGGGGGATAGTACTTACAATTTCCAGTAGAGGCCTCCCA
Organism: Arctocebus calabarensis; assembly: GCA_963573935.1. NCBI lineage: Eukaryota > Metazoa > Chordata > Mammalia > Primates > Lorisidae > Arctocebus > Arctocebus calabarensis. The sequence goes on from CAUYON010208455.1 coordinate 9,303, forward strand.
GTGTTGGAAATTTTCTGTAGGGCATAGCTTTATTTGGGATTGGTGGATCCAGACCGGGAAGTCCAAGAGGTGAGTCCTGTGGCCATGGGGGGTGCAATAGAGAATGGTGTGAATGGTGTGAGGTCCAGTCAGTGAAGGGATAGAGTCCTGTGGGGTAAGGGAGATTTGAGAAAAATTTTTGTCCTGCCAATTGGTCTCTGACTTTCTCTGCTTAGGGTTAGGGTAGGAGCTGGTTATTGTTTTTCTAAGTTTGTCCCTGGTTTCCTGAAAGAGAGGAAAATAGTTTACTATGATGGAGTCTGGAGGGAGTCCAGGGCCCAGAATAATAGTTCTACCATCCATCATTTTAAAAAGGTTATAAAAGAAGGGTTTGCAAAGAGTAGAGTGAATATGGAGTAAAGTGATGGAGAGGAGCTTAATACAATCTTACTTGTGTTGGAGCACTAATTTGGTGAGATGTTGTTTAAGGATGTTGTTTATTTTTTCTACTTTCCTAATGATTAGGGTCTGTAAGGCACAGGTAAGCACTACTGGCTTGTAAGGTTTGGGAGGTGATCTAGCTAATGAAAGCTGGCCCATTCTTGCTCTGAATGGAGTTGGGAAGGCTGAATCTAGGAATAATGTGGTGGAGAAAACTTCATGGGTTTCCTTGCCTGTTGTGGGGAAGGCTTTGACCCACCCTAAGATGGTATTGACCCAGGCTAAAAGAAGTTTATATTTTTATACAGGAGGCTTGTGGGTGAAGTCAATCTGCCAGTCTTGTCTGGAAGTTTGGCCCCAGGCCTGATGTGTGGGAAAAGGGGTGTTTTTATGGTCCTCTGGGATGAGAACAGGGCACACATGTGCAAGACTGAATTATCTATTTTTGAAGGGAAGATAGTAATAGGTGAGAAAGGATCAGAGAAAGAAGGGTGTAAATAGGCTTGAAGCCAACGTGAAGGCTATTGTGGAGGGAAGAGAATATATTTTGTGCTTGGGAGGAAGGAAGAATAAATTTTTCTTGTTGAAGGAACCATCTTCCCTGTGTGGGGAGATGCTGGTAATTGTTTTGCTCTTTGGATGTATATGCTGGTGAGAATTTATGGAGGGACAAGTACTGGCCTTTTGGGGGTGGGGGTGGGTGCAAGGGCATTGAGCTTCCCATTTGGCTTCTGTATCAGACTTTTGGTTACCTTTGGAAATTGGATCTGTTTTATATGATGGCCTTTGCAGTGGATGATGGCTACTTCCTCTGGGAGAGTGGACACATTCAGGAGGTTTTTAAGAAGTGTGGCATTGACAATAGAGGAGACTTGGGTGGCAATGAATCCTCTTTCTGGCCATATGGCTCCATGGTGATAGATTATGTGGAAAGTATACTTAGAATCTCTATATGTGTTAATGGAGCAACCTTGTGCAAGTTGTAAGGCTTTAGTGAGGGCTAAGAGTTCTGCCTGTTATGAGGAGGTGCTGGGGAGCAGAGTAGTAGAGGCAATAATGTGGGAAAAAGACATAATAGCAAAGCCTGCCTTGGCAACAGAGTGAGCAGTGGCCTTAGAAGAACTACTGTCAATAAACCAGGTGTCTTCAGGATTAGGTAAGGGAAAAAGGGAGATGTTGGGAAAAGGGTGTAATGTTACCATGACTAAAGGCCAGCAATAATGAAATGAGTTCTGGAAAGTGTGGGAGTCATGTGAGTGGAGGGCAGCTAATGGAGATGAGGGGTTATATTCCAGGCCAGGGAGAAAATGAAGGTTTGGGTTTTCCATAAAAAGGATTAAGAGCTGGAGTAAACAAGGAGTGGAAAGTAAAATGATAAGTGTTGGTGTTTTAAAAGGGATGGAATGTTGTAAGGGGTAAGTAGATATGTGGGGGCATGGCAGGTAAATTTCTGGGCCTCCAGGAAAAGGAGAGACATGGCTGCCACCACTTGGAGTCAAGGGGACCAGACTAGGGTTGTGGATTCTATCTGTTTTGAAAAGCATGCTACCGGGAGGTGATTATTGTCATGTTTCTGTGTTAGAAACCCTGCTGCACATCTTTGGCGTTCTGACACTGAGAGGCAAAAATTGATAGCAGAGATTAAGGAGATGGAGAGCGAGAGTGCTTAGGATAGAGAGTATTATAGGGAGAGGAAGGAACTTGACCAAAGCTGGTGAGGGTCTAGGAGGTTTGTTGGGGAAGCTTTAGTGGTGGTGTATAGACCTTTAGCCGAGGCTTCACAATTGGGAATCCAGGCTCTAAAATATCCTAGAACCCCCAGGAAAGAGAGGAGGTCATTTTTTATTTGGGGAAGGGGTAAGGAGGAAATGGCCTGAATCCAGGCAAAGGGAATGACTTCCTCTCCTTCCTGTATGAGAGTGATGAAATGTCAGACAGGGGGCGATTTTCAGGGTTTTTTTTTTCCAGATATTGGGTGGAGATTGAGAGATGAAATGCATGTTGATAAGCAGCCTGCTGTTACTGCTCTCCAGTGATAGGGCAATATAACGGTGGAGGGGATCATTAAGATGGGCTACAAACTGGGCAGGATTTTCATCCTGTTTCTGGGTTATTTCTTTCAGTTTGTCATAGCCTTATGGGCTGCTTTTTTTAGGGTAAAGACACTGGACTATGTGGTTACAGAGGCAGACTCCAGGAATGTCAATTTGGTAATTCCAATTGGAGTTTGCCCAGGGGACAGCCCTAGAGTCTTCCAGCAGAATTTGGTCCGTTCTCCATAGATCTTTGTTGTGGACCTGGACCTGAGTCCAGACCTGCTCCCTCTCTTCTGAAGTTATGGTGGAGGTGAGGATAACATAAATCATGTCAGGTCAGATCATATGATTAGGTCAAATAACTAAATTCTTGAAAGTATTTTGTGGGATCTATGAAGAATGAACCCAGTTTCTGACTTATGTGGGACAGGTCTGAGAGAAAAAAGGGGATATGAATACTGATGGTACCTTCCATTCCCAGAACTTCTCAGAGGGGGTACAGAGGTTGTGGTGGTGAGGAAGTGGACGGTCCAAAGGTGTGGCCAGATCTAGTATGAGGTGGGGAAGTTGGGTCTTCCATCTTTCCTTTTCCTCCTGGGTCCGCCATCTTTTCTTTCCTGCCCACACATGGCAGAAGGTGGGTGGGGGGCAGTGGAGAGAGGAAGGATGAGGTGGAATTCTGTGGGTAGGGAGGAGGCTGGGAGCACCTATGGGGAGACAGAAAGGGGAGGGTTGTCTTCTGGGTTAAAGAAAGACAATGGAGAATTGGGGCAGTGGGGATTTCACAGAGGGCTGGTTTGGCCCATGCATGAAAAATTTGAGACGGTTCACAGGAAAAACACAAAGAAGGAATGTTTCAGAGGAGGAGGAAGGCCTGGATGTAGGGAACTTCTGACAATTTGCCCAATTTCCGACAGTAATTGCCAAGGTCAGTGAGAATTGAAAGGACAAAGGTGCCATTTTCAGGCCATTGTGAGCCATTGTCTAGTTTATACATAGGCCAAGCAATATTACAGAAAAATGAGGCATTTACATTTAAGGTCAGGATAAAGATAGAGGCTTGAGGTGAGTTAAAAGGTAGATTAAAGGTGAAGAAGGGGACATCCATGACTGAGTGGTCCATATCAGAAACTGGAGGTAGAAAACAAATGAAATCACAGCAAGGATGGAAAGAGAGTTTATGAGGAGGAGGAAGGAGGCAGCTGAGGCTGGGGCCAGGGAGGTTACCTGGTGTCCCTGAAGGACCTTTAACCAGCCTGAAAAGAGTGATCCAGGCTCTTTTCAGGCTGGTTAAAGGGTTGGACATCCCCACTCATGAGGCACTGGATAAGTGAGTCTGACTTATCCAGGGCGGGACATCCCCACTCATGAGGCACTGGATAAGTGAGTCTGACTTGCTGGGGTTAGTCTGTGACCATCGCCGGATTTAGGAAGTATGGGCTACTTGAGTTTTCAGCCCAGAGTGGGGAAGGGAAGAGAAGTTGAAAGGCCCAGAAGTGGAGAAAGAGAGGGAGAGAAATTGGACTGGAGAAAGGGAAGAGAATTTGAAAGGCTCAGAAATGGGCTATTAGACGAGTGCTTACTTCACTAATAAATGGATGGATTCTGAGTGGGAATCAGAGGGCTCTTCCTCATCTAAACTATAGTCTGTCTAGTTAGTAGTGGGTCCAACAGGGGTATCTTGACTTTTGAAAGGGGCTTCTCCCCATTCCAGGTTTATAGCACCACAGTGAGAGATTTGGGTTCAAAAATGAGAGGTTATTCTGAGACATGAACAAAAGGAAGTGGAGTCCAGGTTCTGTGTGGGCAATGTGGCCTTTATTCACTTTGTGTGAGCAGGAGGCTAAATTCAAAAAAGAAATCAGCACATGGGTTAAGGTGGTGTGGGAATAGAAGAGTTTGTGGGGTTGGGGACTGGTGTAGTCATTCCTTCCTGAGTGGGACTTGTGTACTCATTTCTGTGTCCCTGACCTTGGTTCTATTTGGGTGGAACCCTACGTTTAGTCCTATCACCCCTCAATACTTTGAAATAAAAAAAAAGTACTACAACCAAAATTTTGTTTTTGTTCTTATTACATTTAATATTAAACAAATTACTTAACCAAGGACAAAAAAAAATACAAAAAGCAAAAAATAAAAACAAAGTCAACAAAACAGATTCCTGGAACAATTTGTGCATATTTAAATATTTTTGCTGAATGTTTGTTTTCCTTTATTTTAAATAACTTTATCATTATATCATAAAAAACAGAATTTTGGTATAAATATTTACATAAATGTTGACATAAAGAAAGAGATCATTCATTTCTTGTTTATTTGTGCTTACATTGCATGTGGTTCTACATAAAAGAAGCATGTTTACAGTGACTTAAGTAGATAACAGTTTCACTTTTCTGATGTGGCAAGAAGTCCACAGGTAGCCAGTCCAGAATACTTACAGCCACTTAAGAAAGTCACTAATGTTCCAGGCTCCGTTTACTTCTTACTCTGCTATGCTTAGCATGTCGCTTTGGTCCTTACATTCAAATGATGGCTGTTCTGCATAAAAGTTTGAGGTAACAAGGGAGAGAATAAAAGACACAAATATATTTCCAGCAATTTGATGAAAATAATCATTTTTGTAAGACCTTCTTAACTTCAACTTCCTTAACTTCCTTAGATATAATGGAGTCATATGTTCACCTCTAGCTATTTAGGCAACTAAGAGGTGGGCATTTTTAACCCAGCATATATACAGCCCATACAAAATCAATGTTAGATAAGAAGGAAGGGATAGATGGTAAGTACTTCCCAGGATTACCAGAATTTCTTTCTTCAGTAGGTCCTTGGTCTTGGGAATTCAAAACATGAACCCACGGATCACAGATCAGTGGTAAGATAGGAATTAGCTAGAAAGGAATAGAAAAGTAGTAAAAAGTCCCAGAGCTTCTAGTAGAGGGAAAGGCCCAAGTCAGAAGTCTCCATGGAGGTCTTTTGTCTGGGGGTATATATAGAGCCTTGAGAATTACATTTGGCCAGGACTTGGTAGGTGGAAAAACACCTTTTCAAAGTTAATGAGCATGTTAACAAATGAATTAATGCAGTCGCTCCAGCTTAGGGCAAAATGTCAGTGTACTTCCTTCATGAAATTACCCAGGCCTAGGAAACGGGGTCCCTTGTTGAGCCTTGGATTGGGGAACCCTAGCAATATGACAAGCAATATTTGCCACATAGTGAAGGCAGTGAAATATGGTAGAGGAAACTGAAAAGTTAAGACTTGAATAGGAAACGTTAGGGAGGAAGTGTTATGGAAAGTTTTAAAAAAGAGAAGAGTTAAAAGCATGACGTATTAGCTAAGAAAGTTATTGTTTTCAAGTGGAAGCAAAGAAGGGACCTATGTGACTGACCTACAATCTAGAGACCTATATTAGACACATAATAATTTGTGTTTTATATGTTCAGTCAACAATTTCTCCTTTGAGGATGAGTACACAGTGTTTTTAATAAAAAATTTCAAGATATAACTATTCTTGTCAGACTGACTGAAATCATGATTAACCTAATAGAATTTCTAAATTTTTTTTAATATAAATGTTTTCCCATTAGAGCAGTGTTGATGGAATTTCTTTCGGTAGTATGTCCTTGATCTCGTGGATTCAAAGAATGAACCCATGGGCTGCAGATTAGTGGTGAGGTAGGATTTATTAGAAAGGAATACAGAAGGGGTAAAAAGCGCCAGAGCTTCTGGCTGAGGGAAAGATCCAAGTGGGAAATCTTCATGTGGGTCCTTTGTCTAGGGGTATAAGGTCTTGAGGATTACATTTGGCCTTGACTTGTTGGATGGAAAAACACCTTTTCAATGTTTGTAAGTCTATCAACAAATGAATGAATACAATCTCTCCAGCTTGGGACAAAATGGCAGGATGTTCCCTTCAGAAGATATCTGTCCCAGCTTACAAGAAATTGCCGAGGCCTGTGAAACTGGGTCCCCTGTCCAGGCTTGAATGGGAGAACACTGTATCAGCAGTCATATTTTCTATTTTTGTTGTTGTTGAGACAGAGTTCTACCCTATGCCCTGAGCAGGGTACAGTGGTGTCATAGTTCTCTGCAACCTCAGACTCAGGCTGTGAGCATCCTGCTGCCTCAGCCTGCCAAAGCCAATGGGATTACAGGCACTTGCCAAGGTGCATGGCTGGGTTTTTCATTTTTTTCATGAGTCAGGGTCTGATTTTCGCTCCTGACAAGTCTCGAACTCCTGAGCTCAAGCAATTCTCTCACCTCAGCCTCCCACAGTGCTGAGTTTACAGGTGTGAGCCACCATGCCTGGCAGCAGTTGATATTTCCACAGATGGTGTTGGATTTATCAGTAAAATGTCATGTGATATTATCTCTATTTTAACTCTTCATGGTTTTTACTGAGTGCAACCAAAATTCAGCAAGAATACTTCAGACAGATGTCATGAACCAATGAACACAGCTCTCACGTGGTTAATAAAAATATTAAATAGGATTTTATAAAACTGTTGTGTTTCTACCAAACTTTTGGAAATCATGGTTCCTCAGGCATTAAATGTAGAGAATTTCTCTCAGGCTTTTAATATAAGATAGATTAAATGATAATAAAGTTGTAATTTATAAATAGCGTGTATTAATTTTTCTTATATTCCTGTATCTTCCATTTAGTCATTTTGAACTAAGTCAAGAACAAAATTTAGAGCACTATAAAAGTAAAAACTAAGACTTTATTATAATATTTTTAGTAATATGATATTTTGAAGATATAGAATGATAAATGGGTCTTAGAAAAGCTTTCATGGCATCATTTTGCTAATGGGTTAATTATCATGCTTTAACCTCTACTTTTCATTATCTATGCTGTTTTTCCAGATTCTAAATATGCCTTTTTTTTTTTTACAACAGTTTGACTAAATTACTTACTTTATTTTTTTGTTTAGCTTTTCCATGACTGGACAGATACCAAATTATAGCTTTAATCTGACTCTTTTTCACTCACAGTTCAATGCAATGTTCTGCTCAGCAATCACTCATGTTAGTGTTGCTGGAATTTCTCTTTTTGCTGAGTCCTTGGTCTCAAAGTTTGAAGAATGAAACCATGGACCATGTGACTAAGCGACAGGTTAGAGTTTATTGATGGAATGATTGATAAGCAAAAGAGGGGTAAGCAGAAGAGGCCTTCCCCCTCTCTGCTGTACGAGAGGGGGAAGGCCTCTCAAGTCTTCAGTTTAGGAGATTTAAATGCTACTTTTCCTATACTGCAGGCAGTGCATCTTGGGGAAATGTGTCAGAATTAGCCAGGGGTCTGCCAGCAGAAAATAATCCTAAAATAATCCTAAAATTATCACAGGACTATGGCCTTTGCAGTTTTTGCCTCAGGTAAGGAATTAGGGTGTGTGCCCAGATCCTATCATGCTGATTTTTTTTTTCATGATCTTGCTTGAAGGTGGCCTGTTTGTGTCTAAAGATGGCAGTCTGTGATAAGACTGATAATTGAGTTTACCCAGGACTAGAAAATGGGAGTCCCTGACAGTACTTAGCAGTGGAACCCTGTATCATTAGTGATTGAGTTTGACAATTTATTATGCAGCTAATCAAAATGAAAAGAAATAAATTCTTAGAGGATGAATCAAGCAATTTTATGAACCACTTATTTTAAAAATCTAGTTAAATGTTCCTTTTAAATGGTGGTCTAGTATTCACATCTGAGAATACACGAAATCCTTTAGAAGCTCATAAAGGAATATCCAAATTGAAGACAAAACAGAGAAGCACTTTTCAGAAATGTTTTGCAATATTGATTACAATTGTGAACTCTAAGATGAAAAGCTAATTGTTCCTGGAAATACTTAAAGTGCTGAAATAAGAAATGGACTCAAAGCTATCTAAAATACTCTTATTGTGCTGATGTTTTAGAAGTGAATTTTTAAAAACTAGCTTTCATTACTCTGAATGTTCATATATTCCAGCAGAAAATTAAATATCTCCATCTAACAAGGGCATTTGCTTTTTCCCTTAAAAATATTTTGGCTTAGCTAAGGAAATAAAAATAAACTCCATAATTTTGAGCAATGAGGTGTTATTGAAATAAAAATCCAACAAAAATGTTTATAAATTATAAAATCTTAAAGTAATTAGGGAAATCATGAAACAGCAAATAAGAAAGATTTATAAACATGTATAAAGGATAGACTTAAAATCCAATACCAGCAGACAAGAGAAGGAATTCTGTAAATAATCATTACTTAATAAAAGGTTCATTTCTAAATACTATCAAATCAGACATTTTTCATTGACAAGAATACTCAGTAGATATATTTTGTTCACTAATTCTAAAATCCTGCTGGTTTTAAAGTACTGGAAACAACTTTGTCCATGAATATTAACATTATGTTTTCTTTAATGCTTTAATTCTTGCACATAGCCGGCATTCAATAATCACATTTTGGATGAATAAACAAAATAAAATAATCATTGATTTTAAAATAGGATCATATTGTATTGCTATTGTGAACTAAATAAAATAACTAAAATAAAATCTTAAGGACCCTCCTCCCCCCAATGGCTGACTAACTGGAGCCCTTCTTGCCCCAAAGAACACCCTAAAACTAAATTGTTAGCCATGAAAAAGAGGTCAGACATTCCTTATCACACCTACTTCCTTGTGGGAGGTGTCTTTTGCAGCTCATTAAGAGGTCTAAGTGTATGCAGGACATACTTGCAGATGCTTAATTTATACAACAAATACATGGCAGCAGTTTAACAGACCCTTAACTAAAGCATTGCTATTCAATGACACCAGGTCTCAAATTGCCTAACTCAGGCAATTGCCATCTAAAGAATCTTTAAACTCTCCTATAACCTGTAAGCTCCTGCTTTGAGAAGTCCAACCTTTTGGGGCCAAACTAATGCATGTCCTTCCATGTATTGATTTATGACTTTACCTATAATTCTTGTCCCCCTGAATTGCATAAAACCAAACTCTAACCCCACAGAAAGGAGTCCACTTGCTCAAGGTTTCTTGAGGGTGGTTCTGGGTTTTGGTAACATGAAATTTGGCTGAAATAAATTTCTTAAAACTCATTTTACTCCTTTTCTGTTGCTAGTAGATAGGAAGGAGGTTTTTTTTTTTTTCCTGACAGTCTCAAGCTTGTAGAGTGCCATGGAATGTGTCATAGCTTACAGTGATTTCAAACTCTTAGGCTTAAGTGATCCTTTTGCCTCAGCCTCCCAAGTAGCTGGGATTATAGGTGCCTGCCACAATGTCCAGCTATTTTTTTTTTTTTTTTGAGACAGGGTCTCACTCTTCCTCAGGCTGGTCTTGAACCTCTGAGCTCAGGACAATCTACCCACCTTGGCCTCCCAGAGTGCTAGGATTACAGGTCAAGCCAACGCCCATGTAGAGTTGTTAAGGTAATAGTTTCTAGGAGGTGGAACGAGATGGCAGACCAAAAGAATCATTCAGCTGAGCTCTCTTAGTATGGTAGGGGAAAAAGAGAAAATATAGCCATACTGGCATGGGGACTTTGTCTAGAATTGTAGCTCAGGGAGCACAGTGAGGAGGTGGTGAGCTGTAGTATATGATCCAGAGTGGTGGAAATCTGACACTTTAGGCAAGTGATTGCAATGGACTGGCCAGGATCGGTTAGTCCCCCACCCCCACTGGAGGTCTGGGATGGGAGGAAGCCATTCTGGAGTTTATGGTTTGGGGAGGAGGCTGTCCATTGAGTGGAAAGCTTGAAGAGGGGGTGGACTCAATCAGTACTCAGCAAATGAATTTGAATACTGGTTGAAGTGAATTTTCATTGGTTTGTTGGCTGGTTAGTCAGCCATACTAGGAAGGGCTTGGTGGCTGGGTGGCTGCTATTTGTGAGAAGGTTGTGAGAAGGACTTAGCAGAGGCCTAAATTACAGCCATCTTAATTTCATATGCAACAACCAGAACTTCACTCTTGGGACAGGCTGAGGGATTCTTGCATCCCATGGAAACTATTGTCAAGGGCCACTGTGAGACCTGCCCCTGACAGATTATGGAGAGTTTTAAGATCCAAACCCAGCAGCGTCTGGAATGCTGAGGACAAAATCAGGCAATCACAAAAGGCAAATAAGTTAGGAATAACAACCATACAAGTTGCTGACTGTGTTCTCTGTCTCCTAAAAAAACCCAGCACCACCTGGTGTCCTGGCAATATATTGCAACATACATGTTCCTGTTAAAGTTGATTCTTTCTGCAATGTATAAATTTATTTTTATTATTATTTTCTTTACTTTGTTTATTCTTTATTTTATTTCTCTTTTCTATATTACTGAGGTTTCTGCAGTTTTTGGCTAGTTGAGCTTTTTTTGTTTTGTTGTGTTGTGTTTTGTTTTTGCCTATTTGTTTGGTTGTTTCTAGTCTTAAATTACATTTTTACTTTCATCAAGAGCAAGGTTGTCTGAGCTATGCTCAGGCTGGTAAGGAGCTCATGATTTTGAGGCACTCTCCCAGCCAAGCCCCTCAAGATCCTTGGACTATAAGAGTGGCTTGAACATCATGCCAATAAATACCATTTCTTCTATCATTCTCATTCTCTCTTCTTGTCCTTATTCTTTCCTGTTAAAGGGAACATGAGGCAGCTAAAGCAGAAGACTCCACCTATAAAGAATTAATGGATTTGACAGAAATGAAATTTAAAATAAAGATGATAAAGACAATAAACATTATGGACAAGAAAATGGAAAGACAGAACCAAATGTTGGATAAGAGATATGTAGAATATAGAAAGGATATGGTGGAGCTTAAGAAAATGAAGGAGACAAGCAGGGAATGTAAAGATGCAGTGGAAAGTATCAAAAATAGGCTAGACCAAGGAGAAGAAAGAATCTGAGAGGTAGAGGATAAAGTTTTCAAGTTAATCCAAACAAGCAGAAAAGAAGAGAGAGAAAGCAGAACACTCACTAAGAGAACTATGAGCCTCCATGAAGCATTCAAACATACAAAGAATAGGGAACCCTGAAAAAGAGGAAGATTGTGTGAAAGGAATAGAAGCCCCAGTGGAGAGTATCATAAATGAAAACTTCCTAAGTTTTAATAAACACCCTAACAACTCTTTTCAGATGGATATGAGACCCCAAGTCATCGCAACTCAAACGGCTTCTCCAAGACACATTGTAATGAACCTTTCCAAAGTCAAGATGAAAGAAAAAATCCTGCAAGTGGCAAAGAGTAAGTGCCAACTGACCTACAGAGGCAGAGCCATTAGGATGACAGCAGAATTTTCAGCTGAAACTTTCTCAATTAGAAGAGCTAGGTCATCCACCTTCAATATTTTTTTTTTATTTTATTTATTTTTAAATTTTTATTAAATTATAATTGTGTACATTGGTGCAATCACAGGGCACAATGTGCTGACTTTATATACATTTTGAAATATTTTCATTGAACTATTTTACATAGCCTTCATGGCCTTTTAATCACTATATGAAAACATTTATATTCTACCTTTAGTAATTTTCACCTGTACCCGTCTAAGATGCACTGTAGGTGTGATCCCACCAATCACCCTTCCTCCACTCATCCTCTCCCCTCCCTTGCCCCTTTCCCCATTTCTTGTGCTATAACTGGGTTTTAGCCTTCATATGAAAGCTATAGATTAGCTTCATAGTAGGGCTGAGTACATCGGATACTTTTTCTTCCATTCTTGAGATACTTTGCTAAGAAGAATGTGTTC
>CAUYON010208457.1:0-22213 GCA_963573935.1 Arctocebus calabarensis
AGAAGGGAGCGCGGGGCCGGGGGGGGGGGGGGGGGGCCCCCCCCCCCCCCCCCCCCCCCCCCCCCCCCCCCCCCCCCCCCCCCCCCCCCCCCCCCCCCCCCCCCCCCCCCCCCCGCCGCCCCCCCCCCCCCCCCCCCCCCCAGCGGGGCATTGTGGCAGGTGTCTATAGTCCTAGCTACTTGGAAGGCTGAGGCTTGAGAATCACTTAAGCCCAGGAGTTTGAGGTTGCTGTGAGCCATGATGCCATAGCTCGCTACTGGGGGAGACAAAGTGAGACTCTTGTCTCAAACAAACAAACAAAAAAAAGAGTAGATCTCTATGTACCAAATCAGAGGGATCGCCAAAATATGTTAAGTGGAAAAAGTAAATTGTTGAGCTATTGCTAGATAATACAATCCTACCCCTTTGAAAAGGATAGAATTGGAATTAGAATTTATACAGATACATACACGTTGCTTATTTTTGCAAAAGAAAAGCAGGAAGGATTAATCTGAAGCTAATAAAATTGGCATGGAAAGGATTGCAGAAGAGTGAATGTGAGATGCCTCTGAGCATTCCTCTATGTCGCACTAATCCAAGAATCAATTAAAAGTCACAACCTGGATGGGGGGTGTCATGGTTTGTTACTGGCATCTAACGGGAAGAGAGACTAGGGATGGCGTGAAACATTGTATAATTCCAGGACTGCCCCCTACAACCAAGAATTACCTGGCTCAAATGTCAATAGTATCAGTGTTGAGAAACTCTCCTTTGAGTAAGGACCAAGGCAGGAAATAGCTTGAGATTCCCAAAGTTGAACTCATTTTAAAAACCTGGCTGGCATTTTCTCCACCCCCAGTCACTCCAGATTTTTTGAGATGGAGGACAGGGTCTTCATATTCATTTGTATAATTCGTTAGTACCCTGAGGTCCAGTTCTTGTAAGCCTGAATTGTATTATAAGTCTTTGAACACACACCATGATCTCATGGGCGTTGATCATTTTAAATTTCTGTTCTGCTCATGTCCAATTAAGCTGGTATTTGTGTCACTACAAAGGCACAGTAAACGCGCTGGTGGGCCGCGCACTGTCGCCCCCAGATGGAGAACTCCCTGAGGGCCAAGGCTCCCATTGATTCCCTAGTGTCCAGAGAACAAAGTGAGAGCCCCAAGAAAGAAGCGGTTTCTCCCCAAGGCTGGGACCGGCCAGGCTACCCGGCTGACGTCAGAGCGCACTTGACCCGCACGGGCGTACCTACTCCCCGCCGCGCTCCCTCTCCAGGGCCGGGCCATGGGGCTGGCGGCGCCCTGGCTCCCCGCCCAGCCCTCGGCCCGCCTCTCCTCCTGGCCAGTATTTGAGGCCCAGGGCGGCTGGGACACCTCCTTCCAGCCTCTCTGCTAGCTCCCGGTACGGCGTCGAGACTCTGGGGTACGTGTGGGACCCGCTCGGACGCGCGGGGCTCGGTTATCTGCTGCAGCGCCGGGGGCTGGGGGGGGAGGGAGGGGCGGCGGCGGGGACGGCGCGCTGGGAGCCCAGAGCCGGGAGCAGACGCCGGGCGTGTCCCCGGCAGTCCCGGATGGGCGGAGGACTGGGGCTGAGCCTCCGGGATCAGATTCCCTTCTCCGGCGGACGGTGACACAGCCCGGTGACTTGCGCAAGGTCGCCGGGCCCGGCCGGTAACGCTGCAGACCGCCCCGACCCCGGCGCCCAAGCTGGAGGCGGCTGGCGCGGGATGGGGGCGGTGCAGAGCCACCCCGGCCACAGGTGATCCTCGCGGTCCCCGCGGCCACGGTGACATCCCCCACCCTCCCAGAGTCCACGGGTGACACCTTCGCCCCGCGACCCACAGGTGGTGGTCTCGCCCCACGGAGCGCCAGCCGTTGGAACGTGGGAGGGGAGTGGAGGGGAACCGGTCCTCTGGGCCTTTTCTCTGGCCTGGCCCCGCCTGCGCTCCGCAGTTTAGCAAGTTCTGCAGTACTTTTCCGGGCCTCAGGCCTGTGAATACAATTCGTGAAGTCTTCGCCAGATCTTGTTACTGCTCTGTTTTTGTTTTTTTTTTAAAGTAAACTCACTGTGGGCAAAATATTACAAGATTTGATGACTTAAAGGCAAGGAGGACATGGGGGGAAACCTTGTTTGGAGTTTGTGTGCTAGATGAAATTGGCATTTAAGTAAATTTATTCCCCCCTTTTCCTCTTAAAGCTCAGTTTTGGAAAATGTATAGAAAATTAGTTTTCACTTGCTCTCAGGAATACTCAAATGGGAGGGAGAAGCTGAAGCAGTTGTTGCACTTTTGCTTCCTTGAGGCCAGTGTTCCTGATGACAGGAATATACCCAAAGGGTTACTGCTTGCTTCTTGGTGTGGTTTAGGACTGGCGAGATAAGATATGTGCCTTAGGTAACCTTTGGATTTAAGGTCCTGGGGACCACATTATATTGCTGGGGCTGTTGTGTTCCTGTGATTAACTTGCATGAGTGCTGTCATCAGTATGGATGGGAAGTATCAGGCTGTTTCATGGCCACCTGGGAGTAAATTGCATCCAGACTTTGTGCCATCACCAAGAAAGGCATTTTGGTTAACTTGACTACAGAAATTTAGTATTTAGATTAAAGAAGGGCAGTTCCAATCCAAGGCATCTTATTACAATCCAGCATATTACAGTTAACTCAGACCAATTACAGTAGAGTGAAGTTAGAATGAACTTAATCAACATTCTTTCCTGTGTAACTGTTGATAAGGGCACCCAAGTGGATGGAAGAGCACACACGTCCTATTTCTAGGCTTGCTGGACCTGGATTAGGCCAAGACATCTGAAGAAAGAATATAATGTGTACAGTAATTGCTTTATTCACAAGTTAGGCATCTGCTGCTCAGAGAAGTTAAACATATAAACATTGCAGAAGAAAACAATGTGGGGACAAAGCAGGAGCCCACGTTTCCATTAAAGTTATCTTGGAATGGTTAAGTTTGTAGAAAATGAAGACACCCTTAATAGAAGTTAAGAAGCACAATTAAATAGTGACATCTAAAATAATTATTAAGACATGATCAGTTGCACAAAGTCAATTATGAACATTACCTGCTCAAAGTTACTGGTGATGCTACAGGAAAAAAATGATGCTAGGATAGATTTGGTAGATGTGTTTAAAAAATATATAAAATTGTTCATGAATATCCAGTTTTTACATCTGTGGTGAAATATTTTTATTTTTAAAAGGTATACTGTTTTTAAGGTAGTAAATTTTAAAATACATGATGAATTTTACCTATGCATGTGCATATATATGAAAGACACTTGGCTACCTTATTTACTTATTTATTGAGTTTGCAATGTGATCTGAAAGATGCATCCTTACTACTGGCACATTCACTGGAAGGGTAAAAAACCTCACTGGATTGTTTATGATTTTTTTGATAGAGTATTTTAGTGGCTGGTAAACTTTAAATTTGGGTTTGTTTTTCTTTCTAGGATTAGGATGGCTTTAATCTCTTTATGATTGATTGTTCACTGTGTATGCTAATCATTATTGCAAAGTGATAATGAAAATGCTCAAACTTGGGGACCTGCAGGCACTATGGGGAGGCACTGGGCTGGGCTGAGGTAAATGGACTACAGATCCAGTGGAAGTCCCCACCCTCCTGCCCCTCCCTGCCTGCTTCCACCGGCAGCCAGACTGGATGTTTTCTCCATTTACTGGTTCTTCAATCAAAAACACTACTGACTAGGCAGCGCCTCTGGCTCATTGAGTAGGGCACCGGCCCCAAATACCGAAGGTGGCGGGGTTAAACCCAGCCTTGGCCAAAACTGCAAAAACAGAAAAATAGCCGGGCGTTGTGGCGGGCCCCTGTAGTCCCAGCTACTCTGGAGGCTGAGGCAAGAGAATCGCCTAAGCCCAGGAGTTGGAGGTTGCTGTGAGCTTGTGACACCACGGCACTCCACCAAGGGCGATAAAGTGAGACTCTGTCTCTACAAAAAACAAACAAACAAACAAAAAAACCACTACTGACCCCTTTCACACTGCAGTGAAGCCCTCAGCTGACATGTCCTGTCCCATTATCAAAATTTCTAGTGTTCTTTGCATTTTCCTCATAAATATGAACTGACCTCAAGGGTCATCAGGCATTTTGCGGAAGCCTAGGCATGAAAGAGAGAGACCTAAATAAAATAAAGCAAATGCCAACCACAATAGAAAAAGGCCCCAGAGAAAGACAAGGCAGGGAGCAGAAGAGGACTCAATTAAAAAAGCAGTCCAGAAGGAAAGGAGCATCAGAGAAGGGGGAAGAGTCTTGTAATTGTAAGTGTAATAACTGAAATTAATACAACCATCATCAGAAGGATTAGAAGATAAAATCATGAACTTTCTTCCAGAAATAGAACAAATGGTGGCAGAAAATCCAGGAGAGGGAAGAGGTCTGAGGGGTAATGGAACCCTCCAACTCAGGGTACCTGTGGTGGGCCAGGGTGGCTGAAACTCTCAGGTAGGCACCTCTGTAGCAGGTAGCCTGGCCTCAAAGTGCCATGCCACTATCATTTTCTGTGTGTGACACAACACGGAGAATGTTGGAAAGTCACCAAGAATGTTGGTGCGGTCAGGCCAAGAGTTTTGTACCTGACTAATATTGGAGATACAGAGAAAGAGCAGAGAGCCACTCTGGGGGAAACAAGAAAGCACCTTCCAGAGCAGAAAGCAAGTTTTCTTTCTTTTTCTTTTTCTTTTTGAGACTGAGTCTCATTTGTTGCTCTCGGTAGAGTACTGTGGCGTCACAGCTCATAGAACCTCAAACTCTTGGGCTTAAGTGATTCTCTTGCCTCAGTCTTCTGAGTAGCTGGGACTACAAGTGCCTGCCACAGCACCCAGCTATTTTTAGAGATGGGGTCTAGCTTTTGCTCAGGCTGCTCTTGAACCTGTGAGCTCAGGCAATCCACCTGCCTCCGCCTCCCAGAGTGCTAGGATTACAGGCGTAAGCCACCGTGCCCAGCCAGAGCAGAAAGGAAGTTTTCTTGACTTGCCAGACTGAAGGAGCCCACCACGTGCCCAGCAGAATGAATGAACTGAGCTCACAGAAGGACATTTCCAAATATCAGGGGTAAAGATAAAATTTCATAGGGTTCCAATGAGAGGTTGAGGATAGGGGCAGTAGATGGAACTTGGGTCAGAATGTTTCCAGACTCCTCAGTAGCAAACCTGGAGGCTGGAACGCAATGAAGGGATGCCTCAGAGATTCGGAGGTAAAGTAATGTGCAGACTGGTAGTCTGCCAATCTACCAGTCACATGGAATGGTAGGAAAAGGACATTTCCAGAAGCAAGAAATCGCAACATCTGTGTTCTGTCTTAGAAAGTTATTGGACAATTTGCTCTATCAAAGTAAGGGATTAAACTAGGAAGCAGGAAGACATTGGGGTCCAAACCCAAGATATTATTGGCAAAGAGTCACGTCAGATGAGACAGCTATTCAGTGCTCTCCAGAGTAACAAGTCCAACCTGGAACCGGTTCAGTAATGTGGCTAATAAGTACTGCTTGATGCCTACATGGACATATTATGAAAGAGTAGTCAAATTGCAGCCTGATGAAAGCTTTTAAGTGCAAGTGTGTTTTAGCAGAGCCAGGTTTATCAAACTTTATATAGCAATCTTATTTACAGCATGATATATGATGGACTTAGAAGAAATACCTGTTTCTGCTCTGTCACTGGTGTGCCCAACAACAGCAACAGTATTTTTGTTTTTGTTTTTTTTGAGACAGAGCCTCAAGTTATCACCCTAGGTAGAGTGCCATGGCATCACAGTTCACAGCAACCTCTAATTCCTGGGCTCAAGAGCGAGTGAGTCTCTTGCCTCTGCCTCTCAAGTAGCTGGGACTACAGGCGCCCGCCACAACACCTGGCCATTTTTTGGTTGCAGCCGTCATTGTTGTTTGGCGGGCCCGGGCTGGATTCGAGCCCACCAGCTCAGGTGTACGTGGCTGGCGCCTTAGCCCGTTGAGCCACAGGCGCCGAGCCAGCAACAGTATTTTTAGTCAGCACCCAAAACTCATGTACTCCCCAAATATTCACATTTTGTGCTTTATAACTCTTCTGCATTAAAAGAAACCAGAAGAGGGCCTGATGTGTTTCAACTAGAAAAATCCAAAATGGGCCTTAAAACTTTCTATAAGGCAAGAATGTTTAGGGATAAAGTAACCTATTTAAAGAGATTCCCACAAATCAAGTTGGGGCAACTTGAGTGCCAAGAAGAAAACAAACATCAATTAATTGAAATAATATGGCTAAAAAAATTCAAGTCCATTAATAATTTCAGATGAGGCAAACAAAATGAGCTTTAAAATAAGGTTTGCTTTTGTCTTAGAAAGTTTGATTATTACAAGTTCCTAGGCTAACTAGCACAGCTGTTGTACAAACCAGCCTAAAGACCTAAAAATTAAACTAAAAGACTAAGTTATATGACATAACTCTAGGCTATCCAACTCAGAGGAAAACTCAAATAATATTCATTTTAAGAAAGGACATCAGGCTACAAGAAACTGAAATTTAGTGTTTCACCAAGGTCATGTAAAATCCCAAGGAAGCTGGGATTGGAGCTCAAATCTCCCCTAATTAGTCAGAGATGCCTGCTGTAATAAATGAGTGCTGAGAAACAACTGGGATGTACAAAGACCATGAACCAGGGAGCCCAACCTGGTTTTTGCAGAGATAAAATGGTCCCTTGCAATTAATTTAACCCCTAGGAAACCCTTAAAACAGGCATTACAGTTACCTTAGGAAAAGTATAGAAAGTTATAACAAAGATAAAATAACTTAAACTCATGATATTAATTAATACCTTTTGCTAGACTCAAGAACAGTTATAAAAATAAGTTTCGTAATCATTGTATCCCTTTGTGTATTTTTAAACATGTTTGAAAGTCTAGGAGAAGCTAACTTACTAAACTTTTTTATTAGGTTTATAGAAATTTAAATATTTACTAAGATTTGTTTGTGGAGTTTTCGTTTGCTTTTAAAAGTTGCATGGAGGCCTGTGGCTCAGCGGGCTAAGGTGCCAGCCACGTACACCTGAGCTGGCGGGTTTGAATCCAGCCCAGGCCCGCCAAACAACAATGATAGCTGCCACCAAAAAATGGCCGGGCGTTGTGGTGGGCGCCTGTAGTCCCAGCTACTTGGGAGGCAGAGGCAGGAGACTTGCTTGAGCCCAGGAATTGGAGGTTGCTGTGAGCTGTGATGCTACGGCACTCTATCCAGGGTGACAGCTTGAGGCTCTGTCTCAAAAAAAAAGGTGCATGGAAGTATTTTAAAAATCAGACATATTGAAATCCATTATCAACACTTAAATATTTAAGAAAAAATAATTTCTTTGCCATGTAAGCAATGTGCTGTGTTTGGGGAAGGCAGAAACTCACCAGCCTACCATATAATAAATTGGGCCTTTAACTAATGGTTGTAATAGAGAAAGTTGCCTGCCTGTGAAAATTCCTCTTCAGAATCTAAGTCCCTGTGCTCAGCAGCCTTGTGACAGGCTGTAGGAGAGGGAAATGCAGCTGGGAAATTAGACCTGGCGTCTGAGTGAATGAAAAGATGACTGAAAGGGAGCTGGTGCTGTGGTTCACACCTGTAATCCTACCACCCTGGGAGGCCAAGGCAGGGGTCAGGGGGATTGCTTGAGGTCAGGAGTTCCAGACCAGCCTGAGTAAGAGCAAGACCCCATCTCTACAAAAAATAGAAAAATTATCTGGATATGGTGGTGTGCACTCATAGTCCCAGCTACTTGGAAGGCTGAGGCAGGAGGATGTCTTGAGCCCAGGAGTTTGAGGCTGCAGTGAGCTATGAAACGAGGCCACTGTACTCTAATCTAGCCCAGGAGACAGAGTAGACCTGTCTCAAAAAAAAAAAAAAGCTGACCTATCGAACATTTGGGGAAAATTAGTCGTAAGTACATAGAAAACTAAAGAATATGGGAAGAGGCAATATTCACATAGGGCAAAGCAGCATTAATGAAAACAGGAAATGGGTTTCTATTCCACCCCTCTGCCTTAGCCTGGAATAATATCCAGTTATAATAAAGCAGACCTATGAATGGGGAGGGGTGAGGGAGCAGCATTAAGAGAGCCAGATTCTCAGCCCCTAAATTGGGAAAGCAATAGAGAATATTTAAAATTGTTATGTCAGCTCAGTGCCTGTAGCTCGGCGGCTAGGGCACCAGCCACATACACTGCAGCTGGTGGGTTGGAACCCTGCCAGGGTCTGCCAAACAACAATGGCAACTACAACAAAAAAATAGCTGGTCAGGCACCTGTAGTCCCAGCTACGTGGGAGGCTGAGGCAACAGAATCGCTTAAGCCCAAGAGTTTGAGGTTGCTGTGAGCTGTGATGCCACAGCACTCTGCCAAGGGCGGCATAGTGAGACTCTGTCTCAAAATAAATAAATAAAATTGTTATGTCAACAATAGCAGTGTACACATTATGTAGAAATATGGAGGTAAATACCAGAAGGAAGAGCAAAAGGACGTGCAAGCCATTGCTTCTTGGAAGTTGGGAGATATGAGAGGGTGCCTGATATTTTATGATATCTCTTTTAGCAGTATCTGATTTTTTTTTTTTTTTTTGAGACAGAGCCTCAAGCTGTCACCCTGGATAGAGTGCAGTGGCATCACAGCGCACAGCAACCTCCAACTCCTGGGCGAGTCTCCTGCCTCCGCCTCCCAAGTAGCTGGGACCACAGGCGCCCGCCACAACGCCCAGCTATTTTTGGTTGCAGCCGTCATTGTTGCTTGGCGGGCCTGGGCTGGATTCGAACTCGCCAGCTCAGGTGTATGTGGCTGGTGCCTTAGCCCATTGAGCCACAGGCGCCGACCCAGCATTATCTAATTTTTAAATGCATTTTTTTTTTTTTTGAGACAGAGTCTTGCTTTGTCACACTTGGTTGAGTGCTATGGCGTCTTAGCTCACAGCAACCACAAACTCTTGGGCTCAAGTGATCCTCTTGCCTCAATGTTTCATTTTTTTAGTTGAGACAGGGTCTCACTCTTGCTCAGGCTGGTCTCAAGCTGGTGACCTCAGTCGATTCACCCGGCTTGGCCTCCCAGAGTGCTAGGATTATAGGCATGAGCCACCGTGCCCAGCCTTTAAATAGATTTCTATTAATATCATAAAAAGAACAGTTAACCATAAAACTTCCTAAAATAATATGTTGTAGAAAATGTGAAAATATAGAAAAATGCAAAAAAATCTAAAAATTATCCATTACTGAAAAACATCTGGTATATGGGATACTCTCCTATTCTGCCTGTAAATTATGCTTACATTTATAGAACGTACACATTTGTAGAAATTACATTTATATGTACCTTTCTTCCTAATTTGCATAGATAAGATTAAATTATACTTCTAGTTTTATATCTTCTGGTTTTCCCACATAATCTTGTACATTTCCATGCCATTACTATGATTTTTATTATGATTACCTTCTTTAATATTCCATCATGGATATTATGTAATCT
This sequence comes from Arctocebus calabarensis, assembly GCA_963573935.1. Lineage (NCBI taxonomy): Eukaryota > Metazoa > Chordata > Mammalia > Primates > Lorisidae > Arctocebus > Arctocebus calabarensis. The sequence goes on from CAUYON010208457.1 coordinate 9,474, forward strand.
AACTGTTTCTCTGTGGTTGGGCATTTAAGGATTTTATTTTCCTGTGGCGTATGAAATACTCCAACAGGTGCTTTATTGGAATACCTTTATATACCTTTTATAGGTCTATAAAATTTGTATCAGTACCTGTGAATTTTATCTTCAGTGAGATTCCTAGAAGTGTTATTTTTGATTCAGATGGTATGTTTTCATGACATTTTCTTTTCTTCCTTCCATCTTTCATTTTATTTTATTTTACTTTTTCATTTTTTTACATAATTCTAAATTATACTCAGGAAATAGTGGGATCTCATCACTTGCATAGGATGAGAGGGCTCACCTGTCTGTCAGTATTGGAAATGAATGGTTTTTATATTTGCAAAGTTCACGGTTTAAAAAGTTATCTTTAATTTGCTTTCCACCACTTGTTTTTTGTGTAGGGTGTGCACCATAGTGATCTAGCAGGTGAGCTTCAGAGCCATACAGACCTTGTGTCCAGGCCTCACTCTGCCACCCTGGGTCCTCTGAGCTACTTAGAGACACTTAAAGAGATAAGGCTCCATATCTTTGCCTATAAAATGCAGAAATTCTCAGCACCTATATGATAGGTTTGTAAGGCTCTTTCAAGAAAAGCATTAATGTGGACCTAGCACATAGTATATTCTTAAAAAATGGTATTTACTATTTTTTTCTGAAGTTGAAACTTTTAAATATAAGCCTTAGCATTGTTTTCTTTTGTGGGGGGTAAATTTGTTAATACCCTTTGTACATATTTCTTTTGGGGACTGTTTTACCTTTTTTTATAGCCCATTTTACTCAATTATTTTTATCAATTTTTGAGAATATTTTGTTGATTCTGGCTGCTTCTTAGGTAGAACATCAAACTATGTTTATTTTGTCTTCTTTCTGATAATTTTCCTTCGGGTTTGTTTCATGAATTGTATTTGCCTTGCCAGAGCTATCAGACTAAAGCTATACAAGGATAAGATGACAGATCTTTTTATCTTGTTCCTATTTGGGAATTAAAGCGGCTGCATCCAAAGTTATATTGCCTATGATGATAGTTGAAGTAGATAATTCTTTTTTTTTTTTTTCTTTTGTGGTGACAGAGTCTTACGCTGTTGCCCTGGGTAGAGTGCCATGGCACCTTTGTTCACACTCTGGGGCTTGAGGGATCCTTTTACCTTAGCCTCCTGAGTAGCTGGGACTACAGACACACACCACCAGTGGAGATGGGGGTCTCACTCTTGCTCCTGCTAGTCTCGAACCCCTGAACTTAAGCAGTCCACCTGCCTTCACCTCCCAGAGTGCTAGGATTACAGGCGTGAGCCACCACACCCAGCCAAGAAGTAGATAATTCTTATCTCTTATCTTAAGGAAGTCGGATGTGTCATTTGCTATTTCACTGAAGAGCACTTGTCAGGAAGGGCTAGTCAGTCATTTTGTGATTAAGATATTTTCTGCGTTAATCCTGCATATCTTGGATAAACCTCCAGGGCATTATTGATTTATTATTTCTTTTTGATTTAGTAATTTTTATATAGGGCATAAATAGAATTTTACTTTTTCATGGCTCTCAGCAGTGATTTTCAACTGAAAAATGGAATGTTATTACTATCTCACTGTGGGGTTTGAAAATGGAGCTAAATTTGTATTCTTTTTTCTGCATCTGATGTTAATAATTATTGAATGTTAAAGATGGAAGCGAACACCAACTTTCTGGTATATTCCCTTCTTCATAAGGGAGGGACGTGAGATCAGAAACCCAGTGATTTGCCCAGGGCCCCAGAGCTGTAAACCCCGTCTCCTTTCTACCATGGGCCTTTTCCTTTGAATGTCCTGGTTGATTTTCCCAGTTCAGTATTTAAAAAAAAAAAGACTGCATTAGATCCCCTTGACGCAATGAGACCCCTGCTCGTGGATTTCTCCTGTGCCCCAGATGATGTACTGTGGGCTGGCCAGACTGGCAGAGACCCTGCCCATGTTTCTTGGGCAGGGGAGAGAAGATGGCTCTATATAAAATGCAGAAATTCTCAGCACCTACATGATAGGTTTGTAAGGCTCTTTCAAGAAAGGCTCTTTCACTGAGGTCACTGATACAAAACAAATTCTTAGGGAAATTACCAGCGTGCTTTATTAATGGGCTTTCTTAGGTCACCATTTTCATTTGAATTAAGAGGCCTTCAACATTTAGGGAGTGGAAAATGTGTGGTGATGGTAAAACAGAATCTTGGCTAAAGGAGGTCAGGGTGGGATTTAGGACCTTTCCCGACTCACTGACCTGGTAGCACCCTCTGTCTTTTTTTCAATTCAGGGAGGCAGCCTTTCTCTGTGGGCTAAGCCATTTGGGGTGCAAAGTCACAAGCCAGGGGAGACCTCACGGAGCAGGGAGTTGGCAGACACTTGTTTGTGTCTTGATGTTAAGGCTGTGGTTCTTGCTTTGGGTTTTCTCCTCTTTTATTAATACTTAATTTAGACATTTTCTTGTTTTTTACCAATGGTTTTTCCTAAGGTTGATGATCAGTGAGGAGGTCTTGCTGATTTAGAACCCAGAGTACCAAAAATGGGTTGCTTCAGTCTCATGTAATGGCTACTTTTGTTTATACTGATGTGCGCTGCAAAGTCCTGGAGATATTTCTATGTTGCCAAAGAATCCCTTATATACAGAAGAATTTTAGTAATGTGTGTTGTGCTTTCATTAAAAATTAGTGATCTTAAGATATATATGGAAAGAGCCCTAAGTCTTCTCTATAACAAATAAAGAAGAGTTCAAAAACAAAAAATATTTAAACAAGGACAGTAAACAAGATTTGTCAGGTATATTAATTATTGTATCAGTTTTCCGTGGCCGCTGAAACAAATTAACACAAACTTGGTGCTTTTAAAACCACAGGTATTTATTCTCAGAGTCCTGGGGTCAAAAGTTTGAAATCGCTTTTTGCTAGGCTGAAATGGAGGGGGCCTCGGGAGCTGCTTTTCCTTGCTTTTTCCAGGTGTCAGGGAGGGACGTGAGATCAGAAACCCAGTGATTTGCCCAGGGCCCCCTTTTGTTTATACTGATGTGCGCTGCAAAGTCCTGGAGATATTTCTATGTTGCCAAAGAATCCCTTATATACAGAAGAATTTTAGTAATGTGCTGCCTTAACATCAAGACACAGCTGCCTTCCTCATTCCTCAGCTTGAGGCCTCTTCACCATCCTCGCCAGCAGAGTGACATCTTGCTTTTTTCTTTGTGTTGCTTTTTTCTGCAGCTCTCCCTTTTCCTCCCTCTTTTTTTTTTTGCAGTTTTTGGCAGGGGCTGGATTTGAACCCACCACCTCCGGCATATGGGGCTGGCACCCTACTCCTTTGAGCCACAGGCGCCGCCCCTTTTCTTCCCTCTTACAAGGATGTGTGTGCTTGCATTTAGGGGCCATTTGGATAATTCAGGATCATCTCCCCATCTCGGTAGCCTTCACTCAATCATGGCTGCAAAGTCCCTCTTGCCATATAAGGGAGCATTCACAGGTTCCCGGGTTTAGGACCCAGTTGTCTTTGTGGCCTTTGTCCTGCTGGCACAGCTGTGAATGTCAGTCCTGGCTCAGTGAAGAAGGGGTTAATCTGTCATCTCCTCACAAGTCCTCAGTTGGGCACTTCCTTCGCCCTCCCATCTACTCCTTGAGATAGCTGTTCTGGTTTCTCCCCTTCCTTATTCTGTGGTTTCCCACCCACCGCTCAAGTGAGTCATCGGGAATGTGTCAGAAGGTGGCATTCTTCCACTAGGAAAATATTAATTTGGTAAATAGTTGTGAGCTTTGTCAGAGCGGACACTGCGGTGCTCCAGAGTCACCTCTTCCCTATCTGCCTTGCCTGACTGCTGAGCCCTGATCTGCCCTGTGCCCTCTGTCCCTATTCCTGAAGGCTTCTCTTGAGCAGTAGCTGGAAGACAAGGCCTTGGCCTTCAATTTGCTCATCCGCTCTGTGGCCTGGAAATAATTGCTTCATTTCTGTGAACTTCACTTTTTTCCTTATAAAATAGGGAGTGGACCATAGGTATCTCTAAAGACCTCTTGTGCTTGACTGTTCTGTGATTCTTCAATCTGGCTGGCTAAAAGATAACCCACCTCACCCTGCCCCTGCTGTCCAGCCATATTCCCACTCTGGACCCAGCCAGAGAGCCTCATGGGCAGGCAATTGAGATGCGTGCAGCCTGGCTCCAAACTCAGAGCCTGGATCTGCAGGTGGTGCCAGGGGCTGGGGTTGTGTGGTAAGGTGCTATGAGTGCTCAGGCCCAGTGCCCTCATGCTCCAGAACAGGAATAGGGTGGCTGCCCCACCCAGCAGGAGGGCCTCAGAGCACAGCTGAGGACCGGAGCTCTGTCATCTGCACAGGTTTCCTGGAACGAGGTCTGCAGGTTGGTAAGACTCATATGCATCTTTGTACGTGGTTGACTCACCTTTTATTTTAAGGCTTCAGGGTACCCTCAAATGGGATCCTGTCCCATGTCAGGAAAACATTCAGCTATCTTTTCTTGTGTAACTCTGTGGGTTTATTTATCACTTTAAATGATTTTCAAATTATAACACAGCATGTCTAGGCATATGCAGCACACCAAAGAATACAGCCCTGGAGGTGGGGTATTGGCTCAGAGGAAGCGAGTCCAGGAAAGGGTTTCCTGTGCCCCTCCCATACCTGCTCCCTGCTCACAGGTGAGTGTGCACTTGGAGCTCTTGTATAGGGTTGCATTCTAAACATGACTATTGTTTATGCTTAACATTAGAAACACACAAAATAATTCTGAGGGTCCCCAAAAAGAAATGCTCAGAGTTCTGTGTGTGTCCCTGGCTGCTCCCTGAGCCCTTGCGTCATGGGGACTGTCAGTAGGAGAAAGAGAGTGCAGTAAGCCGTGTCTGTGTGATACTCACTTGAAATCCATTCTTCCAGGTTTGCCGTCATGGAGTCTTTCACAGAAGCAAGTAGCACCTTTGCCTTTAACCTTCTGAAAATTCTGGGTGAAGACAACTCGAAGAATGTGTTTTTCTCACCCATGAGCATCTTCTCCGCCTTGGCCATGGTCTCCATGGGGGCAAAGGGAAACACTGCCACCCAGATAGCTCAGGTACCGTTTCAGGGCAAAAGTAAATGCTATTTTACTCTAAATGCTTATTTGCCAATTGAGCTGTCAATTCCACGTCCCAAAGGACTGCTCTAGATGAATAATTGTGGGTGTCACAGGGTGTGAAGAGCTGACAGGACAGGTTACCCCTGCCCAAGTGCCCTGGGCAGAATGGTCTGACCTGTTGGGGTCCGTGGAGGTGCTTGATTCAGAGGAATGAATGATTTCATCTCCACGTGGCAAAGCTGGTTCATGAGTTTGTATAGAGATGTAGAGCCACACCATTCAGGTCAAATCCTGTGCTACTCTTTGAGTATTGTCACCTGGTTTTTAGTTGTTAGCAAGCTGTATTTTCTCATTTAGGTGTAAAGCCCTCTTAGAAGGTCACTTGTCAGCCAAAAATGTTTTAGTAGTGTTTTTGTTATTTGTTGTTGAGTAAACAACACACAGAAACTTTGTGGCTTAGGTTGACGCTTTTCTGTTTGCTGATTCTGGGTGGATGGGTTGATTCTTTGTGGCTTAGGTTGATGCTTTTCTGTTTGCTGATTTTCTGCTGCACTTGATGCTGGCTGGATTCCTTATGTGGCTGCTTCAGTGGGGGCTCAGTGGGGCCCCTGCCCCATGGCCTTCCTCCGGGGGCCTGCCACATGCATCTCTCTAGCAGGGTTTCTGGGGCTTCTGTTGGCACAGTAACTGCTTCCGAGAGGGAGCGCTCCCAGAGGGCAGGCTTGAAGTGCAAATGTGTATCAAGCCTCTGCATGTGTCCTGCTTGCACTGTCAGGCTGCTGAAGGCAGGCACACCTCCAAGCCCAGGGTCAGCCTGAGAAGGAGCATGAACACCAAAGGCAAAGTTTCTTGGGGCCACCTGTGCCTGCTGCTGTCTGTCCTCTAGCCCCTAATGGTTCCCAGCTCTCCCACAGGTAAGGTATACGGACCCTTCTCCCCTCCGAGGACCCCCAAATCTCATTTCCCCCTGAACTCAAGCTCAGCTTAGAAGTGCAAGAGGAATAGGAGCAGGTGAGGCTCTTCAGATACAGCTCCTCTGTATGGCTCCTTGGGTGCAGAGATTCTTGAACTAGAAAGAGAATTATCTTCTCTCCCTTCACCCAGACATGCAGCGGTGAGTCAGAGTGAAATAAGTGCAGTGGTCACTCCCTTCAAAAACCATGGGGGGAAGTCCAACATGGAACCTTTAGGCATCATGCTGACTCTGCAGGAAGGCCAGGCAGCCCTTAGCAGGTCCTGGGGGCCGGAAGTTGATCTTTTTGCATTGCAGCTTTTGCATACGCAGCATACGCGGGGGAGGAGCTCACGGTGGGCCGTGCACTACCCTGAATCAGCCTTACCACGTCGTTGCTGTTTGAAATGTCATTGTTAAGGTTCTAAGTGAGAAGAAACTTCAAGAGGTTGATGATTGTGGAGAGAATTTGAAACTTCACAATCAGACAGCAAAATTAGAACATTTTGAGAAATGTCAGGGTACGGCAGAAGCCATTAGCAGCATTCACAGCCCTATGGAGGGCAACGTTGATTAGCAACTGAAGAAGGTTCTAAAGAAAATAGTAAAAAAAAAGCCCAGGAACCTCTAGCTCAGTGCTTCTCAACCTTCCTAATGCCACAGCCCTTTAATGCAGTTCCTGTGGGTTGTGACCCACAAGTTGAGAACCGCTGCTCTAGCTGTAGCTGATGCTAAACTAGGAGGGGTCAGGAAAGAAAAGCTGGATCGCGATCATATCTATCTATAGTCCTGTTGTTACAGAACTTAGAGAGGAGCCCGTTCACACACGGGTGGACTAATACCTGGGCTGGAACCCCGTGAAAAGGAAACTGTGTGCCTGGGGTGGGTCACAGCTTAAGTTAAAGATTGAACTTGAACACTGATAAAGTGGATGCCACAATTGTTCAGGCAATTTCCTTGTTAAATACCTCGGACAAAGAACTAAACAACTGTATTACATGTATACAGTGTGGAGAATGGTATGGCTGACATTTCTTTAAATGAGGAAAATTTATTTCACATCAGTCGACATACTTTTAGTGTTTATAGAAAAGTTGGCGACCGAAAGACCTGTGCCTCCACCAGACTTTCAGAATTGCTGCCAAAAGAAGTTGAAGCAGGCGTGAAAGCAGCTGCAGAAATATCTGTGGGAACAGAGGTTCCAGCAATCTCCGAATATAGAACCCAGGTCTGTGAACACCTACAATGTTGAATTTTTATGGTCATCGTTCCCCCGGGGTCGGGAAATTAGTTGGAGCACGGCTTATTGATCATGCAGGTTCTCTTTTGAATTTGGCTGAGTGTGTAGCTTCCACGTTCAGACCCACGGAGAAGAGGCAGTTGTCAGACATGATTCTCTTAAATATGTTCTCACACACTGGGCGCCAGCTGTAGGCCACACAAGTGCAGACCACCTGGGAACGAGTTCTTGGACTCTGGCAACCAAGACTGATTGACCCCTCTGGTATGATGTTTTTGGTGAAGATTCCAGCTCTGTGGTGGGAGCTGAGAACAGAGCCAAATCAGAGGCCCAGCTGAGAATTTTGGAAGATAGAGCAATAAGAAAAAATAAGTGGAACAGAAAGGGCATGCGCAAATACAGAAAAATGTGGACACAGATCATCTTTCCGGTGACTCTAGACCTCCAACCTGTTGTAAAAAAACACGAAGTAGAACAGATGGGTAAAGACGACAAAATTACCAAAAAGAAAGTGGAAACAGCCAAGATTAAAATTAAAGTTGGCGAAGAGGAGGAAGAAGAAAAAGTGGTAGAAGAAGAGGAGACATCTGTGAAGGACAAGACAAAGGATAAAAAGAAACATACTCAGGAAGAGCCGCTGTCAGAGGAAGAGCCACGCACCCGCTCAGCAATTCCCAGACCAGAGAAGGAGAAGAAAAACAACGTGGGATAATGAGGACTACCAGGAGGGGACCATAACTGCATCACCAGGACACATCATGTTTATGGTTCAGTTGGGAGTATGCCAGAGGTGCTCTGGAATGTGATCAAAGGAAGGTTGAATGAAACAGGGTGATTAATCATCTGTAACTTTTCAAACCCATTTTGTGTCTTGCCACTAACTCCATTAACCTTATATGTCATCATTTCCTAGAGTCTTTGATAAAGAAAAACAGTGAGGGAGGTATGGTAACTTGCTAGGGCTGCTGCAACAGAACTCCACAGACTGGAGGCTTAAATCACAGGAATTTATTTCTTCACAGTTCTGGAAGTCCAAGAACCAGATGCTGGCAGGGTTGGGCTCTCCCGTGGCCTGTCTCCTTGGCATGGTAGATGACATCTCCTCTTGTGTCCTCACGTGGTCGTTGTTAAGTCGACTTTAGTTTTGTCTTCATTTCCCAATGTCAGGGTTTACTGAAGTTGTGTGTTTCTGTTCTATTTTGATTTCAGGCTCTTTCTTTAAATAAAATCAAGGGCAGTGAAGGTGAAGATGTCCACCAGGCCTTCAGGTCACTTCTCACTGAAGTGAACAAGACCGAGAAGCAGTACTTGCTTAGAATGGCCAACAGGCTCTTTGGGGAAAAGACTTGTGATTTCCTCTCAGTAAGTCATACTCATTGTTACTCACCAAAGAGATAAAAAAGATGCGGTGGTGGTGGGGAGGATGTGGACTCTTGCAGGAAGTACGTGGGATGTGAAGGTCATTATATCACACTCATGGTTTATTTATTTATTTTTTTTGAGACATAGTCTCACTATGTCACCCTCAGTAAAGTGCTGTGGTGTCACAGCTCACAGCAACGTCAAACTCTTGGGCTTAAGTGATTCTCTTCCCTCAGCCTCCCAAGTAGTTGGGACTATAGGTACCTGCCACAATGCCTGGCTATTTTTTTTGTTGTAGTTATCATTGTTATTTAGCAGGCCCGGGCGGGGTTCGAACCCACCAGCCCTTGTACATGTGTGCCTTAACCTCGGAGCTGTGGGTGCCAAGCCCATATACATGGTTTTGTAATTTGTTTCTTTTCACCTAACAAACAACATGTCTTAAATTCTTTGCATCTCAGTATATGTGGATCTACATTGTGCTCTAACATGGATTTGTAGAGGGGAGGAAGGAAGGGAAGCTTGTAAATTTTAATAAATGTTGCTAAATTGCTCTTCAAAATGCTGTTTACATTCCCTCCAGGAATATTAATAGTATGCTCATTTGCACCCATCATCAATAACATCAAAGGTGTTGTGAACCTTTTAAAGTGGTTTTTTAATGAGATTTAACAACTTTTCTTGTATTTTTTGAGCATCTATAGGTTTTCTGCAAATTGCCTATTTTTTTTTCTTTTTTTTTTTGAGACAGAGCCTCAAGCTGTCACCCTGGGTAGAGTGCTGTGGCATCATAGCTCACAGCAACCTCCAATTCCTAGGCTCGAGCGAATCTCCTGCCTCAGCCTCACAAGTAGCTGGGACTACAGGCACCTGCCACAACGCCCGGCCATTTTTTGGTTGTAGCTGTCATTGTTGTTTGGAGGACACAGGCTGGATTCCCACCTACAAGCTCTGGTGTATGTGGCTGGTGCGTTAGCTGCTTGAGCTATAGGTACCGAGCCTAAATTGCCTATTTATATATCCTTTGCTCGTGTTTCTATTGGACTGTATGTATGCCTTTTTTCTTAGTGATTTGTGAGTTCTTTATATGTTTAGGATATCAATCTTATTCTACTGTGGTATTTTTTTCCATCATTTTTCAAACTGGCTTCAGAATTTATATTAATTGTTTTAAATAAATGGTATGAAGTGAATGTAGACATGTATGAGGTCAAATATTGGTCAGATTTCTACCACAGTGTGTTCTTTTACAACTTGTTTTATTTTTAATCCATCTTAGTTACTTTCTAGGTTATTGTCATTTTTTAAAAGCCATCTATATAAGGAAAAACAAAACTTCCAACAAACACAAAGAATTGCTGATTTACTTTTTCTTTTTTCCCTTCTCTTTTAGTGAATATTTTTAAGAAAAAGAGTGATATTTAAAATGTTATTTGTGGTTCGGTACCTGTAGCTCAGTGGCTAGGGCACCAGCCACGTACACTGGAGCTGGTGGGTTCGAATCCAGCCCGAGCCTGCCAAACAACAATGATGACTACAACCAAAAAATAGCCGGGTATTATGGCAGGCGCCTGCAGTCCCCATCTACTTGGGAGGCTGAGGCAAGAGAATCACCTAAGTCCAAGAGCTGGAGGTTGCTGTGAGCTGTGACGCCACAGCACTCCACCCAGAGTGACATAGTGAGACTCTGTCTCAAAAAAAAAAAAAAGTTATTTTGCTATCATAAAATAAAGAAATCAGAAATATTTTTCAATTATTTCTCATTAATTTAGTGTTAAAAGAATCCAGTACCAAGTATGGAGAACTCTCAAAGAACTCAAGCTAGACCTCCCATTTGATCCTACAATCCCATTACTGGATTTCCTGGAATCCCATTTCCTTTCCCATTTTTTGGTTTCCTCCTTTCTCAGAAGGAAAAAAATCCTTTTATCATAAGGACACTTGCTCTAGACTGTTTATTGCAGCTCAATTTATAATCGCCAAAATGTGGAAACAGCCTAAATGCCCACCAACTCAGGAATGAATTAACAAGCTATGGTATATGTACACTGTGGAACACTATTAAAAAAAATGGAGACTTTACAGCCTTTGTATTAACCTGGATGGAAGCGGAACACATTATTCTTAGTAAAGCATCTCAAGAATGGAGAAGCACGAATCCCATGTACTCAAGTTTGATGTGAGGACAATTAATGACAATTAATGATAAGTGGGGGTAGGGGGAGGGGAGAGCAGAGAGAGAAAGAATGTGGGAGGGGTGGGGAAAGGAAGAGCAGAGAGAGGGAAGGAGCGAGGGGGGTGGGGTCTTGGTGTGTGCCACACCTTTTGGGGGCAAGACACGATTGTAAGAGGGTCTTTACCTAACAAAAGCAATCAGTGTAACCTGGTTTCTTGTACCCTCAATGAATCCCCAACAATTAAAAAAAAAAAAAAGAATCCAGTACCAATCACAGTATGTAATTAGATATTTCTTTGATTATTCATTGTTAGTTTGATTATTCATTGCTTATAAAAAATTAACAAATAAGCTCGGTGCCTGTGGCTCAACAGGCTAAGGCGCCAGCCACGTACACCTGAGCTGGTGGGTTCGAATCTAGCCTGGGCCCACCAAACAACAATGACGGCTGCAACCAAAAAATGGCCGTGTGTTGTGGCGGGCGCTGGTAGTCCCAGCTACTTGGGAGGCGGAGGCAGGAGACTCGCTTGAGCCCAGGAATTGGAGGTTGCTGTGAGCTGTGATACCACAGCATTCTATCCAGGGTGACAGCTTGATGCTCTGTCTCAAAAAAAAAAACAAAATTAACAAATAGCAAACATTTATTTTCAAATGTGTTTAATAGTTGTAAAAATCATCCTAGGGTATGGCAAGTTGTCAATACATGAGTGACTCATTTGCTTCCAGGCTATTTTCTTAGATTGAGAGAGTTAACAAAATTTTTTCAAAAGCATTGATCGATAAGCAATGCAGTGAAATTGGCAAAGCATGCATTAGGTGAGGCTTAAATGCTCTTTGCAGTTCACCTTGTACAGTGTCTGCACCATACCGAGACTACAGTAACGGTACATAGTGATATGAAAATAATTCATCTGGTCCTTGAACTAAGCCCTTGAGGTGCAACTAGTGCTGTCTCCTCATTGACAGGGGAGAACAAGAAGGCACAGGGAGACCTATCAATGTTTCTAAGACCATACCGCTAATGTGATGTAGAACTTGTGTTCCTTAACTACTGTGTGGCATTGCCTCTCCAATGCCCTCCTGAAGGAGAAATGCGAAGTCCTGTAATATAAAAGCAAAAGAGGAACTAAATTTTTAGCCATAAGCTAGTCAAAAGAAAGTTTGGGAAAGCATCCATAGTGCACTGTCCACATAGTTATTCCAGCACACTTGTTCTCCATCACATTTTCTGCTTTTCTATGGCATCATGTAGGCATTCATTAACATCATTATCATTTCATAGAATATAGTAGCAAATTACACTTTGAAATTTTTTTTTTGAGAGTTGTTAAGATGTTAGAGGCGCTGAGTGATTCTACATTATAAACAACTGAGAGATGAGGGGAGAAAGAATAAAACAGCCTGAATTTGGGACAACTGGGAATTGAGACTGGGATAAAGGAAGCAGGGAATAGCTGCTATGGTAACACATTGTTGACCGGCAGTTTTATGCAGAAACGACCCATGTTACTGGGTAACTTGTGACCGATCAGCGTTGGGTTAAGAGTCTAAAACTGAGCCATCCAGCATGGTAGCCACTGAGCTCACTGGAGCTGTTTGAATTCCAATATAACTAATGAACATGGAATGACATGACATTCCATTTCTCAGCTGCACTAGTGGAGCCTCTGGTGCTGGATAGCCATGGGAGGGTCTTCTTACAGATGTCATCACAGAAGGCTTTCAAGAAGACGCTGTTTAAAATTACTCGTTTCCGGCTCAGCGCCTGTGGCTCAACGGGCTAAGGTGCCAGCCACGTACACCTGAGCTGGCGGGTTCGAATCCAGCCCCAGGGCCCGCCAAACAACAATGACGGCTGCAACCAAAAAATGGCCGGGCGTTGTGGCGGACGCCTGTGGTCTCAGCTACTTGGGAGGCAGAGGCAGGAGAC
>CAUYON010208458.1:0-10460 GCA_963573935.1 Arctocebus calabarensis
TGCCCAGCCAGCAGCTGAATAACAAGAGCTCCATTCTACCCGGTGGTTCAGTCTCAGCCTCTGGGCACTGTTCAAATTCACTGCATCTTTGAAGGGTCAGGAGAAAACTACTAAATGCAGAACACAAATGTTTTCACACAGTAAATGAGAAAATCTCATGAATGTTATGTCGAACAGGCAGATGAAAATATCTCAGATTGTATATGAAGCCTGTACACTGTACTCTATGATTGAACTAATGTACACAGCTATGATTCAATTAAAAAAAAATCACTCACCTGCCCAAGCTCTCCCAAGGTAGCTACAATAAGTTTCCAAGATCAAAACATAAAAATAAAATAAAAATAAAGTCCTGTAGGGCAGGCCCTCTTTATATGAAAACTGCTGAAATGGCCAGCCTCTGTCAGCACACAAGTACTTGCCCTCTGTGCTGATTCTCCAGTGCTCCTGACCTCCTCTTGGGATCCTGAATTCTCTTGCTTCCTCTCTGTGCCCCCAAAGTGATGTTCCTGGACAGAGGCCACCAGCCAGAGGTGGCTGCAATCCTTTTTGCCCGATCTCACCACAGCAAAAGAGCTGTTTCTAGGTTGCCATCTTGCTTGCACAATAAGCTTTTTTGACATAGCTACTGGCCAATTGCATATCTTCTTTGAAAAGATATATCCATTGCCTTTGCCCAGTTTTTAATGGGATTATTTGGGTGTTGTTGTTGTTGTTAGTTAGTTTGTTTGATTTTCTTATATGTCCTAGGTATAAGATCCCTATAGGATGCATATTTTGTTAATTATTTACTCTGCTCTCTAGTCGGCACATTCTATTGATTTCTTTTGTTTGTTTGCTGTGCAAAAGCTTTTCAGTTAAATGAAGTCCCATTTGTCGATTTTTATTCTTGTTGCCTGTGCTTTTAAAATCTTAGTCATGAATTATTATTTCATGTCTATGTCACTATGCCAATATCCAGAAGAGTTTTCTCTAGGATTTTTCTTAAATTTTCATAGTTTTAGGTCTTACATCTAAATTTTTAATCCATATTTTTTATATGGTAAGAGATAGGGTGGGTTTCAGTTCATTTTACTATGATAATTTTGTATCCTGAAGCTTTACTGAAATTTTAAAATTATTTCTATTTATTTTTGTTGGAAGCATTATATTTTCTACTTAGAAAATTATGTCACTACAGTCAGAATTTTACTTTTCTCTTCCTTTGTGACTTGCATTTCTTTCTTTCTTTTCTTGTTTAATTAATCTGGATGGGACTTCCAGTGTTGAAGAGAAGTAGTGAAAGTGGGCACAGGTGTATTATTCCTGATCCTAGAGGTAAAATGGCATGTTAGCTGTGGGTTTCTCATATATAGCCTTTATTAAGGTAAGGTACGTTTACAATATACATACTTTGTTGTGTTCTTATCATGAAAGGATATTCAATTTTGTCAAATATATTTTCTTCATTTTGAGTCGATCAAGGAATTTTTGTCCTTCATTAATCCATTAATTTGGTTTGTCACAGTAAATGACACACATAATTTAAACCATTTTTGTATCCCAGGGATAAATCCCACTTGATCATGGTACATAATCTTTTTAATGTGCTATAGAATTCAGTTTGTAAGCATTTTGTTAAGAATTTTTGCATTTGTGTTTATCAGGGATTTTGGATTCAAATTTTTCTTTCCTGTTAGTATCTTTGACATTTGTGTCAGGATAGTGCTGGCCTCATAAAGCAGTTTGGAATTTCTCCATTATCTTCAAGTTTTTGGAAGAGTGAAAGTATTTAAGCTAATTTTTGAAATGTTAGGTAAAATTTCTTGGTAAATTCAATTGATCTTGGGCTTTCCTTTGTTGAGTTTTTTTTTTTATTTTTTAATTATGGATTTAATCTCATTTCTTTCTTTCTTTTTTTTTTACAAAAGGTCTTTATTGGTCGGGAATGCTGCAGAGCAGCACTAAGGAGGAGAGGAGAGAGAGAGAGAGGTGAGGGGAGAGAGGGGAAAGAGAGGATAGAGAAAGTGGGGGACAGAGTAGAAAGGAGAGAGAAAGAGCTAATCTCATTTCTTATTGCAGTGTTCAGCTTTTCTATTTTTTTCATTACTTAGTTTTGGTAGGTTGTATATTCTTAGAAGTTTATCCAGCTTTCTGGGTTTTCTAATGTATTATATAATTATGTGTAGTAGGCTTTTATGATGTTTTGTATTTCTGTGATAATTAGTTGTAATGTCTCTTCTTTTGTTCTGATTTTCTTTGAGTTTTCACTCTTTTTCAATTAGTACAGCTAATGGTTTTTCAATTTCATGTTTTCCAAAATATAACTATTGGTTGTGTTATATTTTTTCTATGTTTTCTATTCTCTATTTGGATTACTTCTGCTATTCTTACTATTATTTAATTCCTTCATTTAGGAAGGAGATTAGTTTGAGATTAGCTGGCTCTCTTTTTACAGTTCCTTGAGGTTTATTATAAATTTATTTATTTAGGCTCGGTGCCTGTGGCGCAACCGGGTGAGGTGCCAGCCACGTACACCTGGGCTGGTGGGTTCGAATCCAGCCCAGACCCACCAAACAACAATGATGGCTGCAACCCCAAAATGGCTGGGTGTTGTGGCAGGCACCTGTAGTCCCAGCTACTTGGGAGGCGGAGGCAAGAGAGTTGCTTGAGCCCAGGAATTGGAGGTTGCTGTGAGCTATGATGCCATGGCACCCTATCCAGGGTGAGAGCTTGAGGCTCTGTCTCAAAAAAAAAATTATTTATTTAATTGCTTTTTAAGGAGATTAGTTTGAGATTAGTTTGCTCTCTTTTTACAGTTCCTTGAAGTGGATTAAAATTTGTTCATTTAATTGTTTTTTGCTAATATAAACTTCCTCAGTACTGAGATTGCTGTATCCTTTGTATTTAATTTTTACTTCTCTCAAGATATTTATGGTTTTCACTTTTATTTCATTTTCAAATTGTAACAAGTCTTGTTTCAGATATGTGTTAATTTCCACATATTTGTTGTGTTGAATTCACAGCTATTATGTTGCTGTTGTTTATCATTTAGTTTAGATAAAGTAGACTTTTCTTTAAAAATCTGGGAAAGCCTAAGTTGAGATCATAAAATTTGGTATTACATATCTTTTTGTGGAATATTTCCCTTAACTAATACATAATGTCCATTTTTGCCTTTCTTTTTTTTATTAGATCATGAATACATTTATGCCTTTGTGAGATTCAATGTGTCGATTATTTGTAAAAATTGTAAGTGCTTACATCCTACTAATTAACATGGCTTTCACCTCCTTTACTTAATCACGGTGTTAAGACATCTGTGTTCAATTCTTGATAGATTTGACTTGTACCCTTGCAACATGCTCTACAGGAGTGGTCCCACCATTAACCTTCCTTCTATTGAACCATCCCCCTCACCTTCCCTCCTTCATCCTGGGCTATAGTTGTGATTCATCCCTCATATGAAAGTGTGAGTGATTATAAATTGGTTTTATAGTAGTACTCAGTACATTGTATTTTTTTTCCATTCCTGAGATTCTTTACTAAGAAGAATATTTTCTAGCTCCATCCATGTAAACATAAAAGAGGTAAAGTCTCCATATTTTTAATGCTGCACAGTGTTCCATGGTATACATATACCATAATTTATTAATCCATTCATGCTCAATGGTCACTTGGGCTTCTTACAATACTTCGAAATTATGAATTGAGCTGCAATGAACAATCTGGTGCAAATATTTTTATTGCCAAGTGATTTTTGATCTCTTTGATGTACACCTAGTAGAGAAATTGGAGGATAAAATGGCAGGTCTACATTTAGTTCCCTGAGTCTTCTCCAAACTTCTTTCCAAAGAAATATATTAGCTTTCATTTCAGCTATGCAGAAGTATTCCCTTTTCTCCACATACATGTCAATATCTGTAGTTTTGGGATTTTGTGATGTGGGCTACTTTCAGTGGAGTTAGATGATATCTCAAAGTGGTTTTTGTTTGCATTTCTCTGATGATTAAAGATGATGAGCATTTTTTCATGTGTCTGTAGACCGTGAGCTCCCCTATCTTCTTCAGAGAAACTTCTGTTCATGTCTCTTGCCCACAATGAAATGGGATCACTTGTTCTTTTTTTTTTTTTTGGCTGGGGCTGGGTTTGAACACACAACCTCTGGCATATGGGGCCAGCACCCTACTCCTTTGAGCCACAGGCACTACCCTCATTTGTTATTTTCTTACTATTATGTTTGAGTACTATTTAGATTCTGGTTATTAGACCTTTGTTGGAAATATAACCTGCAAAAATCCTGTCTCATTCTGAGGGCTGTCTACTTGCTTTACTTACTGTGTTCTTGACAGGGCAGAATATTTTTAGTTTGATCAGATCCCAGTAATGTATTTTTGATGTTGTTTCAATTGCCTGGGGGTTCCTCCTCATAAATTATTCTTGCAGGCCAATTTTTTTCCAATGTTTCACCTGCACTCTCTCCAAGAATTTTTATAGTTTAATTTCTTAAGTTTAAGTCCTTTAACCAGTGAGTGTCCATTTTTTTTAGAGGAGAAAGGTGTAGGTCCAGTTTCAGTCTTTTACAGGTTGCCAGCCAATTCACCCAACACTATTTGTTAAATAGGGACTCTTTCCCCCAATTTATACCTTTGGTAGGCTTATAAAAGATCAAATGATGATAAGGGTTTGAGTTCATCTCTTGGTTTTCAATTCTGTTCCATACATATTACTCTCTATTTTTGTGCCAGTACTATTTGATAACTGTAGCTTTATGGTATAGTCTGAAGTCTGGTAGCATGATTCCTCCTGATTTGTTTTTATTTATGAGTAATGTCTTGGCTATTCAAGTTTTTTTTCTGTTTCCATATAAAATGAAGTACTGATTTTTCCAGATCTTTAAAGTATGACAGAGGTACTTTAATAGGGATTGCGTGAAATCTGCAGAATTGCCTTGGGAAGTATAGACATTTTAATAATGTTGATTCCTCCCAGCCATGAGCATGGTATATTTGTCCATTTGTTACTATCTTTAGGTATTTCTTTTTTTCAGAGTTTCATAGTTCTCTTTGTAGAGACTTTCACATCTTTTGTTAGATATACTCCCAGATACTTCATCTTCTTTGGCACTATTGTAAAGGGAATAGAGTCCTTAATTGTTTTTTCACCTTGACTATTGTTGGTATAGATAAAGGCTACAGATTTGTGAGTATTGATTTTGTATCCTGAGAAGCTGCTGTATTCCTTGATAACTTCTAGGAGTTTGTAGTTAACTTCATCAGGTTTTCCAGATACATAATCATATCTGTGAAGAGTGACAGCTTGATCTCCTCTGATCCTATTTGGATACCCTTGATTGCCTTCTCATCTGTGATTGGAATGGCTAATATTTCCATTACAATGTTAAAAAGCAGAGGAGACACTGGGCAACATTGGCTGGTTCCTGATCTGAGTGGAAATGATTTCAATTTTACTACATGCAAAACAATATTGGCTGTGGGTTAGCTGTAGATGGCCTCTATCTGTTTAAGAAATGTTCTTCTGTACTTATTTCCTTAAGAATTCAGATCAATAATGTATGCTGAATATTACCAAAGCTTTTCCCACATCAGTTAAGAGAATCGTATGGTCTTTGTTTTTTATTTTGTTTATGTGATCCATTATAATTACAGAATTGTGTATTTTGAACCATCCTCAGGACCCTGGGGTGAAACCCACCTCACCTGTTCGTGATGTATAAATTGTTTGATGTTTTGCTGGATTATGTTTACTAGAATTTTATTGAATATTTTTGCATCAATATTCATTAGAGATATTAGTCTATAATTTAGTTTTGGGGGGAGTCTTTTCCTGGTTTGGGGATCAGGGTGATATTTTCTTTATAGAATGTGTTGGGGATTATTCCTTCCTTTTAATGTTTTGGAAAAGGTTAAGTAATATAGGTACTAGTTCTGCTTTAAACGTTTGGAAGAATTCTGATGTGAAGCCATCTGGTCCTAGTGTTTTCTTTGGGGAGATATTTCTCATAATTGATGTGATTTTGGGACTTGATATAGGCCTGGTCAACATTTCCACTTTTTTCTGGCTAAGTCTAAGAAGGTGAAGTGTTTCCAAGTATTGGTCTATTTCCTTCAGATTTTCATATTTCTGATAACAAAATTTTTTGTAATATTCATTAAGGATTTTTTGAATTTCTGAGAAGTTTGTCATTATTTGGCATTTATCATTTCTGATTGATGAAATTAGGGATATTACTCTTTTATTTCTGGTTAGGCTGGCCAAAAGTTTATTTATTTTATTGACCTATTCAAAAACCCAACCTTTTGCTTTATTGATCTGTTGTATAATCTTTTGTTTTCAATTTCATTGAATTCTGCTCCAATTATAGTTATTTATTTTCTTCCGCTGGGTTTGGGGTTGGAACATTCTCCCCTTTCCAGTTGCTTGAGATGTCACATTAACTTGATGACTTCTTCTCTTTCCATTGTCTTGAGGAAGACTTGCAATGCTATAAATTTCCGTCTTAGGACTGCCTTTGTGGTATCCCATATGTTCTTGTAGTTCATGTCTTTATTAGCATTTTGTTTCAAAAAATTGGTAATTTCCTTCTTAATCTCATTTATGACCCAGCTATCATTCAGCATAAGGTTGTTTAGTTTCCATGATTTTGTATGAGTATGCAGATTCTTGTTGTTATTGAGTTCAAATTTATTCCATGATGGTCTGAGAAAATAAAAGGAATCATTGCTGTTCTTTAAAATTTGCTGAGGATAGACTTGCTACCTAAGATGTGATCAATTTTGGAGTATGTTCATTGGCTTGATGAGAAAAATGTGTATTCAGTTTTATTAGGATGGAATGTTCTGTATATGTCTGTTAAATGCAATTGTTGAATGGTTAAGTTTAAGTCTATAATTTCTTTGCTTAGTTTCTTTTTGGAGGATCTATCCACCATTGCCAAAAGGGTGTTAAAATCTCTGACTTTTATGGTTCTGGAGAAAATCAAGTTGCTCATATCTGTTAGATCTGTCTTATAAATTGAGGCACATTCATATTGGGCACATAATTGTTAATAATTGAAATCTGATCATGTTTAGTGTTGCCCTTAACAAATATGAAGTGACCATCCTTATCTTTCCTTATTTTTGTTGGTTTAAAGCCTATTGCATCTGCAAATAGAATTGCAACACGTGCTTTTTTTCTGATTTTCATTTGCCTGAATTATAAATGACCATCTCTCCACCCTAAGTATATATTTATCTTTCAAAGAAGATGAGATTCTTGCATGCAGCAGGTATTTGGCCTGAGTTTTTGTACCCAGTCAGTCATCCTGTGCCTCTTTAGAGGACAATTTAGGCCATTCACATTTTTTGAGAGTATTGATAAGCCTGGTAGATTCTTCCCCTTGTAGCTTATGGTTTTCTTATGTCTGGCTGCCTGAAGAATTTTCTCCTTCACATTAACTTTGGCAAAGTTAATTATAGTGCATGGGAGATGTTTCATTTGGGTTGAGTCGTGCTGGGGTTCTAAAAGTGTCTGCTATTTGAATTTCAGAATCTCTTGCCATGTTTGGGGAGTTCTTGATTATTTCTTACAGTAGAGCACCTGTGCCTTTTGAAGCAACCTCGTTGCCTTTAGGAATTCCTATAAGGTGAATATTAGTTTTGTTTGAATTATCCCAGAGCTCTCTGAGAGAATGATCTGTTTTGTGCTCTCCACTTCTCTTCCTCTTTGAGTGTATGGGAGTGTTCAAAAGCTTTGTGTTCATTGTCAGAGATCCTTTCTTCTGCCTGCTCTATCTTGTTATTATAGAGGAATTATACTTTATTTTTCAGATCTTTGAGGGCTGCAAGAGGAATTATACTTTATTTTTCAGATCTTTGAGGGCTGCAAGTTCTTGCCTCAAAATGTTGTTGTGTCAAAGTGTTTGGTGATTTTTGTCTTTGAATTCATGGAATTCTTGAGACAACTTTTGAAATACTCCTTGAAATTCTAATATCATTTTTACCTCCATTCTGTTGATCCTATTTGCCATTCAAATTCTGAACTCAATTTCTGAAATCTCATCCATTTGTTTGTGAATGGGATCATCTGTTGTGTCTGTTTTGTCATTTCTTGGGGGAGTTATCTACTCTGATTATTCATATTGCCAGAGTTTTTCTGCTGATTCCGCCCCATGATTATTTTTCACCATTTAACTAAATGGGCAGGTAAGCTGAAATTGGATTTGGGGCTTCTGTATTTGTGATAAACCAGCCCTTTGCCAAGGATCTGGGACTGGTGACTGTAGCATTTTCCCCTATAGCTTTGAAAAGGACCCATACAGTATTACAGTTTGAGGCTCTGTGGACTACTTAGTGTGGTGGAGGCAGGTGGCTCTGTATTGTATTCAGCTGATCATTCTCTGATCCTAGTGGATCAGTGACTCTGGGTTGAAATCTCAGCTGTGGAGAAATACAAGCAAGTAAGACACATTGATCCCCATGGGCAAAAACTGGAAGAGAAAAGTCAACCCTTCTCATTGCCACACAACCAGGGTACCACCAGAGTGTCCTTGGGTGATTGGTCCAGGTTAGCAGTTCCAAACCAATTGACCCAGTCAGTACCAACTCTCATGTGGGGGAGTTCAAAAGGTCTTCAACAACTAGATAACAGAGGAGTACTGGCTGCTCATATGTGGCTCACTCTGGTGCTCTGTGTAGTCAGAAAGGCCTGCCCAGTAGTAGAGTTGGACCAGGGAGCTGGTACCTCTTTCCCCATCTTTCATCTCTTTCATGCCCAGTCACTGGTAACTCCACAGGGTAGTGATCGTGCTCCCTCCAATAAGCAGAGTGCCAGGGCTTTGAGTCTGCCACTCCAGGAGCGCAAGGCACATGGCTTCAGCATCAGAGCAGGGCATGCGGCAAGTGGTTCTGGCAGGGTGGTGTGCCTAGTGGTTCTGGCAGGACGGGTGCATGGTGGCTCTTGCAGAGCAGAGCTCCCAGTGAGTGGCTCTGGCTAGGCAAAGCGGTGGTGGTGGTGAGAGGTTGCATGTGGCACATGGCTCTGGCAGGGTGGTAAAGCATGTGGCTCTAGCAGGGTGGAGTGCAGCTTTGGCTTGGCAGAATGCAGTGCTTACAGCTTTGGCAGGGCAGCTCTGGCTGGGCTGGGTGCACAGCTCTAGCAGGGTGGGGTGCACAATGAGTGGCTCTGGATGGGCAAAGCATGGGTTTTGTGGCTCTGGCAGGGCAATTCTGGCTGGGCCAGGCACATGGCTCTGGCAGGGTGGGGCTTGTGATGAGTGGCTCTGACAGAGTAGGGCATGATGCTCTCCGTTCCAGCAGGGTGGGCACACGGCTCGCAAACCTTTCACAACTGGTTTGCACTTTTGCAGAGCCAAGCCTGACAGCCTCCCTCCATTTCCTGCACTACTGCTGGGCTCACTGTTACAGGGTAGCTTTTCTACCATGGCCCTTGCAGTGCCTGGACCTGGCAATGAACCACAGACATTCTGGTCTCTGCAGGAGATAAGCTTCTGGACCTTCAGGTGATGGCAGGGAGAGTCAACTGGAAGTTCAAAATGACAGGGATAATGTTAGTTCAACTTTCATGCCTGGCAAGAGAATGCTCAGGGTCACAGCAGGGTCTTTCTGTATGAGTTGTTCCCACTTCCTGCAACTATCTCCTGTAGTTTGAGACATTAGGTCCTCAGTTCACAGCTCACCTGTAGAAAACCTACAGTGAGCCAAAAAGAAAAGAAAAATCAACACTATTGGGGGAGGGGGTGATACTTTTCCTTTGGGATGAGTTTTATAACTGAAATTTGCTTTTTTGGAGTTGCAGCTTGCCTCAGCAGAGGTGATGTGCAGTTATCACTCTTCTCTCTCTGCTTGGCTCCCACTATTCAGCATTATTGGGTACTTTCCAGTCATAATCATTCCCTCTGGATGGGAGCTTCTGTCAAAAGCTGGATACAGTGGGCCATCTTGCCCCTCCTCCTACATTTTTGTCATTCTTTACTTTTGTTTCTATAAAGTCAATGGTATTGGTGATGAAAATTATAATTCCTGCTTTGTCTTGGTTTCCATTTACATGGAATACTATTTTCCAATACTTCAACCTAATTCTGCATATTCCCTCATGAGTTAGACTCATTTTATGAAAACAGAAGATACTTAGACTATATTATTTTTATTCAATAAGCCAACATGGATCTCTTCAGTGGGAAGTTCAAGCCATTCACATTTATTGAGAAAATGATAAGTGGGGTGAATGGCTGTGTATCCCATTGTGTGGAGCTTTTTTACTGTAAATTATTTCTTGGGCTGTTGTGATATCTAGACATTGACTTTTAGTTTCTGGGTAGAATTACACTGGTGATTGTCTCATGCTGGTTTGTGTATATTACAGGTCTATGTACTACAGGTGTAGTTGTGACAATATTGGTCTATAATTTTCATTTCTTTTTGGGTCTTTTCCTGGTTTGGGGATCAAGGTGATGTTTG